>JASANE010010716.1:0-45203 GCA_030248225.1 Trileptium ribeirensis
TTGGTACACTACAATCACGACCAACGACAACCTCTGACTGTGATTCGAAATTTTTGTACAGATAACTACATGTAAATGACTACATTAGCTAATTTCTAAAGGCTAAATAACATGTATGCTACCAAAACATAAATAGTTTCAATCCACTTTTCAAAAACCGACCGTGCTAATTCCGTAAAAGCAGAGAGTATTACTACACAATCCGTGGATCAATTAAAACTGCGTTTCTACACAAAGCTATTACTAAATCTGTCTCTCCATTTGCTAAAAATTTTGCCAAGGGGTATAAACCGCCCCCCCTGCTTCCGAACCGGGAGCGCCAGATTTTGCAAGGGGAAATTTTGCCAAGAGAAATACGATTAAAAATCGTGTCAGAAACACTGCCAAAACGCTTTTGATGGAGAAAAAGTGATTTCGAAGCAAATTTTGACAATAATTGAGAAATTTTTGGCTCCAGAATGGAATTTTAGCACAAATTTTATGTACTTTGGACCGATTGTAAACAAAAATAACAAGGAGGCAATGAACCCGAGGGAGCCCAAAATTTTGCCGGGGGAGGGGGCAAATGTTTTGAACCAGGGGGAACCGAAAAATGCCAGAGGCCCCTACCAATTACGGACAGCCCAGTAAATAAAATTACAGGGTACAATCATTACTTAACAGGTATTTCACGAATACACAAATTCGTTCAGACTGTTAGAATTACGATTAAATAACACATCCTACCGCTGTATGCGCTACCACCAATATTTTGGCCACCAGGCGGGGCCAGCAAACCGCCTGCTCGATTTGATGAAGCCCCTTAAATAACAATATAACCAAAAAATTACATGAATGGCAATAAGCCAACTAAATTATCGCCTCGAATCGAAACAAAAAGGTAGCCGGATCACCGCATCAATCAGAACAGAGCAACAATGGCTTGCCGGTAAATTTTGAAACATTCTTAGTGACGTTAATAAAAAAACAGGGTCACAGATTTCCAGGGAGAATATGCAATTTGTTTCGACGTTAAATCGGCAAGGACTATTAAACCACCGAAAGAGAATGTCAAAAAAAAATAAAGCGGAACGTGGTAGGTAATCTCAATCTACGAACATCGCACCACAACAATCGCTAACTTGCCACTAAAACAGTATCGACAAACGATATTATCTGATGTGTACGTAATTAAAATATACGTCGGTATTATAGTTGCACCTTAAATTAAACAATTATTTACATGCCTCAAGCATAGGCGCACATGTTATTTCGCAGCGAATGACCATTACTAATAACGAAGTGCCAGTGCAACACCACGCCTTTATACCGCAGTCTATCATAACAATTCCATATGCATAACAACATTTACACTATCAGCCGCAGACCTAGCACCCCCAGTACCCGCCGCACAAATACAAGTTGACGAATCACAGTTGAAAAGGAACTGTGTTATGCATAAATCATTGATCTTCTGTGTATATAATAAACCAAGAAGAATTCAGTTACGCGTGAGGTGAACGACGCACCAATATATAACAGTATTAATAGTGATACATACATTGTGTATAAAACATATTTACTGAGAAAATAAACGACAAAATGTATCATGAATAATATGACAGTGTATTTTGCACAATGATAAAGAAATAAGGTGGTTATCATATAGATATCATTCAACCTGCAATGTCCCAAAGGGATTTCAGTCACAAAATAAAATTGTATTATTACAAACACCGTCATCAGATAGTATACAATTACTGTAGTAAAACAAGCCATTGTTATACATTTAATATTAAATGTCCTGTCGGAGAAATCTGATTAGTGATGGCTTAGGATATCCGGACACAATTTTGTGTTGGGTGGCAAAATTTTGGACAAGAAGTCTGGGATACCCGGATAGTGACAAGCCACGAACCCTCGGTCAAGGCTGCCCAAATAAAAATGTATGTATTCATGTTTTTCTATGACCTTTTTGATCTTCGCTCCACATTGTTGCGTTAGGAGATCGATGTCAGTACATTCGAATCTGCCTTGGAAACTGCATTTCACCTTTCATGTTACCGGTTAGTGAGAAGTACGAAATACCTCCATTTCCAAAATTATTGTTCATAATTTGTTTTTTTTTTCACAGAGAACAATTTGTGATGCGTAGTACCCATTGCGATCAAAATGATTGTTACTTGTAGTTATATACACCCGGTCAGTTGCATTGTGAGAAAAAATTTCAAATGGGCTCAGCTTCAACTAAAACGGCTGAATTTTCCCATGTTTGAACACAGACTTTTTTAGATTGATAGGGTTTTGCGTTTTCAACGATATTCCTGGACTAGTATCTATACTGGGAAAACGCGCTTTGACGTTGCACAAATTGAATAAAAGTTTCACCGTGACATGACTACAAAAATGTACTCTTTACCATCCATATCAATTTTTTTGACGTTGGGCCTATTTTGGTCATTTTAACGTTACCTATACCTTCAGTTACCTTAGTCTTTAACGAATATACGTCGTCATCTAGACAAAATATATTGTTTGCATTAAGTGAAAAGTTAGGAGTTGAGAACAGTTAGACATTGGTACCATGTGGTGTTAAATATTTTCCTGAAAATTTCATAGTTAAAATAAAATCTAAATAAATGTCCCAACATTCCAATTTTGTTCTTATTTAGGTTTTTAAACGTGGAATTATTTGCTGGTAGGTGACGTTTGGGATATATAACGTCCAAACCCATGTGTGACTTCTAGCGACCACCCGTCGGTCATTGGAGCGTCATAGGGTACTACCAGCCTGGAGTCACATGGCAAATAACCCCCTCATTTTCCATTTTACACTAAACAATTAATATTAACTATAAAATTCAAAGATTTCCACTGTCCACCACCATCAACGTTTAGTTTGGCCACACCCCCAGTTTAGTTTAGTGTAGTATAAATTATAGATATGGATCAGTAATATATATGTGGAAGGGAAAGTGTAGCATACACTTTTGAAGTTTATGTATATAATAATTTGAAAATAAAGATATGGTAGTGCAAATTCGATATATAAACCACAATTACAACCGGATATGGTAAATCGTGTGCCTGCTCATCACTAGTCTGACTACAACTGATTTCGGCGGAAAATTTGTAGTGCGGATACTATAACATTGTTAACGAAACAAACAGAACCATTGTAAAATACCAGGGAATAACTGAAACCATCCTTTTGAACCTGATCCGAAACCTGGTCTTTGCAACTTATAAAACAGATGTAGGAAAAACGAAGGTGCAGTGGATTTAAAATGTAATAAATAACTTTTACTTTAAACTCAATGTATTGCGATAACATCATTACCTCTCTGGAATTTCAAAGGGACTGGGGAAGCTAACGTTTTAAACGATAATATTTAGCTATCAGTATGTCATGTTTTGCACACCAAGAACATAGAAATGCCTTCCACTATTACGGCTAACGTAATTTACGTAGAAACTGAATATGCTTCTAACGCATGGGGCGTAGACTAAACGCTTTCGCTCTGCCTCCAACCCCCGCCCCCTTTACTGAACATACGTTTGTTACATGGTATTATGTAGGAAACTATAAATTATTGGTTTATATGTTTCTAAAAGAAGATAAAATATATGCCATAATTTTCCGGTAAGAGACATTTTTATACTAGCGTTGCTTAATCAGTGCTATCAGCTAGATGATGTTGACTTTCTGAACAAAATGCTATAAATGAGAAAAAATGTGAAACATCAGTTTCAAATACATTTCATTACCAAGATGCAGTTTCTGGCTGCGTTGCACATATGCTACTTTACACAAATGTAGATTTAACCACACAGTTTACAAGCGCGCTGGCTGGTGCTTGACGCAATTTGTTAGCCAAGCTTTCAGGTTAGTACTTCTAAATAATCCATACTCTGTTACCGAGTTGGACTTTTTTAATTATAATATACACCGCAGATTTCTGAATGGGTAAAATAACTGCTACCAGCAGCGATTTCGTTTTAGTAACGAACTCTTGCAAGGTTAATATAAAAAATTTCTGTTGAAATTATGTGTCTTGCTTACGTATCACATAACAATTTGCTGAATTAAAACCTTGCTTTGGTTGTCTTGGAACTTGACCATTGCATATAAATATTACATGTTTGGACCACAGATGAAGCAAAAATGTGAAAATTTTAATTCCGGTTCTGGTATGGTTTTTGCTTTTTGCCGGAACCGTAACCAAGATACTATTTTTGCCAGAACCGGAATTCCGATTACTCCCTGCAAAATACATTATATAACAAGCACACCACTTCGAATACCTTAATGTACCAACCGTTCCACAACAACCAAGTTCTTGCAAAATATGTATAACAAGCACTCCATTTGGAATACCTTACTGGGTTCTCCAAATTGGGGGGCCTGACATTTTTCGGTTCCCCCAGGTTCATGCCCCTGGCAAAATTTTGGGCTCCCCGGTTCACCGGCTCTTCGAAAATTTTTTGTTTCCAAATGATCCAATGTACATAAAACTTGATCCAAATTTTTACTAAAATTCCGTTCTGAAGCCAAAAATTTCGCTAATTTGGCAAAATTTGCTTCAAAATCGCCTTTTCTCTCCATCAAAACCATTTCGGCAGTGTTTCTGACACGATTGTGAATCATTTTTCTTTTGAAAAATATGCTCTCTGGCAAAATCGGGAGCCCCCGGTTCGGAACCAGGAGGGGAGTGGCTGGTTCATGCCCCTGGCAAAATTTTCAGCGAATGGAGAGCCCAGCCTTAATGTACCAACCGTTCACCAAAATCATTCTTCAATTTTTGATAATATATAGACGCGATGGGAAATAATAATATTAGTAGTAACCAGGCAAGACATACCATATTTGACAGTGCAAAAACACTTTGGCTAAAATCCCGATATGAACACTTATCTCTAATATATAATTCAATGAAATGCTGTCCAGCATTGATTGAAAGGTATTGTTGGCATGGACAGACTTCATAATATACGACTAACCTATCTTGGAATTGCAGCATATTACACAGTAAATCCCTTCGACGATCCAAACTACATAAATAAATTTTTACAACTAAAATGTAATCGAAACGAACCTGTGAACATGCAAGTTGCAGTTTAACACAAAGGCTTACTTGGCGACAAGCAACAACTATCATCACCAACAACATGAACGACACGTTGTGGTTAGGTGGAACGCAATCTGTTAAACAATGTCATACGTAGGTTAAAGCCGAACAACATTTCTTTAAATTTCAATCAGTCCAACAGCACTAATCGCATGCAACGATTGCTGCTCGTATATGTACAATGCGCAATCAGAAATATCACAACCGAAATTCTTAAGAACTGTTGACAAAGCACTCTTTCTATTAACCAATTTTCTTCATAATCTGTTTCAGTGGCAAAAACTAACAATGGGGCTTATAATAGACATGTTTTCCGGTAGTACGAACACCTAACTTTAGCTATCATGTTTATAAGTTACCATGAGATGATAAAATCAATAATAAACAAAATTATCTGAGCACAAGTCCTGCAAGCAGCAGAAAAAAATTATTTAAAACTTGCAAGACAGTCTGTCTAACATAATTGACTTGTCCAAACGTAGGAGGCAGAACGGCCTTATTTTTACTCCAGAATTAGTCTATTATTTCGCAACTGGGACTATTGTGCTTTAAAGAAATTTTGACGCCTGCGGCTCCTGCCACGAACAATGCCCGAATCAAGAGAAAGAATCAATTTGGTCCAAGAGTTGTTGAACAATGTTGAAGAAAACAAATAATATACACAATTTAAGCGCTACAGGAAAGTATGTCACCATTTATCGACCAATTGTTTCCTATCGCGCATTGCACAATTTGATATAAAACAAGCTCCCATAAAAATAGTAACGTTTTCATTAATGTATCTCCGATCTGGGCATAAAAAACTTCGGGTAATTGAAACAAAAAGTTAAGTTTACAATAGTTAGGCTGCAATATTTTTAAATGAATTTGCTTAAATTTTAACTCAACAATTACTTCGACCTTGCGAATAAACAGTTAAGACACGTTTTGAACATAGGGTTTATCGACACATGAAACGACATAAATTATTATTTTGGTTATGCACACAAACTATTATTAACTAAGCGATGCTATGAAATTCCATAAACTATCAGAAACCAGAACTGCTGACACGAAATCCGATAGATACAAAGTAATGCCTAATCATAAACACTAAGCATGTTTTTTATAAATTTCTAATTAAAGCAGCATTTTGGTATTTATTGGAAGTGAACTACAAACCAAATTAATAACAGTCGGTTCCTGGCTTGTACACGACTCTTTCAGGCCAGGGTGGGCACGAAATGGAGGACCCACTTCAGAAAGGTGGGATAATAACCTCCTTCTTCGGAAAAGGTAAAAGCTGTGAAAATTGTAAAAAAAGGAACGCTTTATCGAGCATTTTAGGGGTAAAAATTGAATGCAAACGTGTTTTAGAAGCAAACTGTGCTAATGTTCGAGCATTCCTGGGGCTAAAAACCAAATGAAAGCTGCGCAAATAGTAAAAATACATTTTTCGAGCATTTTTAGTCAAAAAGCTTAGGTTGGGGGTGGTGATGGTAGCGGAAAGCTAGGGTTCTTCGGTTAAATTAAGACGAATTTATTCATTGGTTTTCGCAACTACTTGGCTCAAAATTATAGATATGATATTTTATGTTTGGTCGATTTATATAATTAGCTTCAGGCTGTATGAGCAGGACCGTGTTATGTGTTCTTAAGGCACAGGCAGCATGACTGGCAAATCATAGTTTTAGAAATACATTTTTTCATATTACATCATGCAGAATTGAAGCAAAAATTTACTTTCGTAATTTTAATAACAAAACTAAACAAATGACCTTGGGATTCTGAGCAATGTCGCGCATTTTAACTATAAAAAATCTAACATTCAAGGCATATTTTCTTTAAAGTAATGTGTAAGGTTTTTGCGAAAAATATACCATGTTTTGTTGCATGCGTCGTAGATTCTTTAAATAATTAAGGAAGGCAAAGAACATAAAACTATGTCCCATCATTGCCACCTCAAAACAAGTTATTTCTGCTTAATGGAATAGAACGAAGAAAACCATTGTGATTAAATTTATGCTTATTGCCGTTCATTAGTGATTTTTATCTGAAAAGCCGAACCTTTTAATTTCAGATTTATCAACCCTTCATTTAACGAACGATGACGTCAAAAAATTGTCGTCTGTGTGCTGTATTTCGTATAGGTATACAAACTTTTAGAGATCATCATACTGACATAATTTTGGAGAACAGAACATTAATAAAATTGATTCAGTGTTGTTTTCGCTATTGAAAAGTTAAGTACGTCCTTCTTTCGTAAAAATAGTGAAAAACAAACCATTTAACTCTCAACTTAGGAGAGTTGGCCGTTCTTGTAGGCAATATTGCAAAGGATGAGCCGCGAAGTTATCTGCTACACAGTCCTCAACAAATAATTGTATGGCACTCCATTCCGGCTTCTGTATGCTACGGCAAAAAGCACCCGTAATTCCCGGACTTTTTTAGCTTCTCAATTCCCGAAGAAAGTCACATTGTTTTCGGAACATCTTGGTTTAAAGCACGTTGTGCACGTTACTGTATATTTTGATAGTTTATTTTCATATCATAACCAGTACAGCCGTCAAATATATCGTGTAGTGAGGTCTGTTCGAACTCGGTTGTGAGCTAACGCTTACCTACAGTCGTCACACAAATAAAAGTAAAATGTAATTTATATATATATATCAGGGAGTAACCGGAATTCCGGTTCCGGTTCCGGTTCCGGCGAAAATCGTGTTCCGGCAAAGGGCAAAAACCATACCGGAACCGGAATTCCGGTTTAAAAATTTTGTTTGAAATTTTCCATATTTTTGCTTCATCTCTGATCCAAAAATATGTAATATATATTATACAATGATCAAGCTCCAATACAACCAAGCAAAAGAAAAGATTAACTAAGCAATTTGCCGTGTGAAACGTAAGTAGGACACATACTTTCAGCAGAGTATGGCTTACATAGAAGTACTTAGCGTATGCTTGGCTAATATAAATTGCGCCAAGCTCCAGCCAGTGCGCTTGTAAACTTTGTAAATCACGCGAAATTAAAGTAACGTTATCTACAACGCAGCCAAAAACTGCTTTCTTGGCAATGAACTGGATTTATTGAAACTGTGCGAGCAATATAACAGTTTGTCTCATTTATAGCATTATGATTAGAAAGTTATCATCATTATCATCTAACTGATAGGCACTGTTTGTCCAACGCTAGCCTAAACAGTGCCTCTTACCACTGATCAGAAAATTACTTTTTATCTATTAATTTTTCCTGAATCTTATAAACCAATAATTTCAAGTTTCCTACAGAACGTCATCTAACAGACGTATGAGTAGTAAAGGCAGACGAATAGGGACAGAGCGAAAGCGGTTATTCTTCGCTCTATGCTTTGTAAGCACATTCAGTTTGACGCAGTATACGCAAGGGTGTATAGTAGAAGGCATTTTTTGCTCTGGGTGTCCAATAAAACGACATATTGATCGATAAATAAACATTATTAGCTTCCTCAGTCTCTTTAAAGTTTCAGAACGGAAATAATGTCATGGCAATACATTAAGTTTAATGTAAAAGTTATTTTTAATGCATTTTAAGTCGACTATACCTTAATTTCTTCCTTCATATCTTTTACAATATATAAATTTCGAAGACCAGGTTCCGGTTCCGGTTCCGGTTCCGGATCCGGTTTAAATGGACGGTTCCGGTTGCTGGTTCCGGTTCCGGTAAATTTTGGTTCCGGTTATTCCCTGATATATATATATATATATATTCTGATTAACTACACGCCAGGGAATAACCGGAACCGTCCAATTAAACCGGATCCGTAAGCTGATCTTCGAAACTTATATATAGTAAAACAGATAAATGAAGAAATGAAGGCACAGTGGATTTAAAATGTATTAAGAATAACTTTTACATTGAACTTAATGTATTGCGATGGCATTATTGCCTCTCTGGAACTTTTAAGATACTAAGGAAGCAAATAATGTTTATTTACCGGTCAATATGTTGGTTTTTGGACACCCAAAGCGAAAATCACTTCCACTATACAGCTTGCGTAAATTGCGTCGAACATGCTTGTATGGAGCGTGGACTAAACATTTTCGATGTGTCTCCAATCGCCTGCCTTTACTACAAATACGTTTGTTACATGTTATTCTGTAGGCAACTTGAAATTATATGTATATTTGGTTCTAAAAGAAAATAAAGGAAGGTATACTATAACTTTTTGATCAGTGGACAAAGACATTGTTTAGGCTACCATTGCATAACCACTGCCCGTCAGCTAGATGATAATGACGATAACTTTCATATCAGAATGCTATAAATGAAACAAACTGTTATACTGCTCCCGCAGTTTCAATAAATACAGTTCATTGCCAAGAACGAAGTTTCTGGCTGTGTTTCAGATATGTTACTTTACTTCAATATAGACTGACTTACAAAGTTTACAAGCGCACTGGCTGGTGCTTGACGCAATTTATGTTAGCCAACCTTACAGCTAAGAACTTCTAAATAATTTATACTTTGTCACCGAGTTGGGCCGGTTTAATTCTAACATACCCGCAGACATCTGAGGCCTAAAACAGCTGCTGCAAGCATCAAGGTGGCTTTGTTTTGTTAACAAACTTCTGCAGGGTCAAGATAAAAAATTGTTACTGAAATTACGTGTCCTTCTTACTTTTCATACCTTGCCTGTCCACAGTCCTCAGAAAAGTGGGGTGGGGGAAACTTCGGGGGCTCCCATGTTCATCATCGGGGGAAAATTAAAAGTGGGGGGATAAATTTTGCTTAAAAACAAAATGTTTCCATATTTTCATGCATTTTTACTACCTTGAACGTATTTTCAAGCTAAAAACGATATTTTAGAATTATAAATAGTGGTGATTAATGTTTAAAAACAATTTGCAAAAAACACAACTTTTCAGACATAAAAATTTTTAGATTAGTTGAACGTGGGGGTTTCGGCCGAGTGGGGGACGGACGGACATGGGTGAAAATCTCACGAACATGGGGGATTTGGTAAGTGGGGGGACTCCCCCATTGTCGTGGACGGGCCAGCAGCAATTTCATTTTTTTTGCTTGGTTGTATTGGAACTTTATCATTACGTATATATTACATATTTTTGAACCACAGATGAAGCAAAAATATGAAAATTTCAAACAAAATTTTTAAACAGGAATCCCGGTTCCGGTATGATTGTTGCCTTTTGCCGGATCCGCAACCGGAACACGATTTCCACCGGAACCGGAATTCTGGTTACTCCCTGTTACACGCATAACAATTTCGGTTATACGGTTGTTTATTTTGGATATACAGCAAATCTATTTTCTTAATTTAAAACCAGTGTAAGCCCAGTCTCGTTATACTATTCACGCAACAAAGATTCGGAGATGTTAATTGTATTCTATTTTCAAATATACAAGTCGTCTCAATCTATTAATATACTGATCAGTTAAATTTTTTTGCACCAATATTATGTATTTTCAGGGCGCAGCAATAACATTGCCAATCATATTTACGTGTTTACACAGAAAATATATTAAGGATTACAGGCATATATAACATCCATAAAAGATTTTACATTCCATTCCAATATGACACCATCTTCTCACATTAGCCATGTTAGCCGAACGCCTGCACTCATGCATGATAACTATGCCTCCCTGTCCCTATAACTAATAACTCTATCGAGATTGCAGAACGTAGTGAAGTATAAGTGTACACATACGCCTTTTGCGTGCATAGCCAAGCAGCTCTCGATAGCATACGTCGATATGCTATATGCAGATATCGCACAACACCACACAAGTTAAAACAAAACTAACATCGGCAATAAGTTTCCCATGCCTCAAAACCTTTGGGAGCAAGCTATCAGCCTTCCAGGCATTAATACGTAATACCCCGTACCAGGGAATAACCGGAACCGGAACCAGCAACCGGAACCGTCCATTTAAACCGGATCCGGAACCTGGTCTTCGAAATTTATATATAGTAAAACAGATGATGGAAAAAATGAAGGTATAGTGGATTTAAAATGCATTAAAAATAACTTTTGCATTAAACTTAATGTATTGCGACAGTATTATTGCCTTTATGAAGCTTTAAAGAGACTGAGGAAGCTAATAATGTTTATTTTTCGATCAAATATATCGGTTTTTGGACATTCAGAGCAAAAATGTCTTCCACTATACACAATTGCATAATATACTGCGTCAAATCGAATATATATGCTTACAAAGCTTGGAGCGTAGAATACACACTTTCGCTCTGTCTCCAGTCGCCTCCCTTTACTACACATACGTTTGTTGTATGTTCTTCTGTAGGAAACTTAAAATTATTGGTTTATATGATTCTAAGAGAAAATAATAGATAGAAGGTAATTTTCTGATCATTGGTCAGAGACATTGTTTAGGCTAGCGTTGAACAAACAGTGCCCGTCAGTTAGATCATAATGATGATAACTTTCTAATCAGAATGCTATAAATGAGACACACTGTGATGCTGCTCGCACAGTTTCAATAAATACAGTTCATTGCCAAGAAAGCAGTTTCTAGCTGGGTTGCAGATAACGTTATTTTACTTCAAGTTAAACTGATTTACCAAGTTTACAAGCACACTGGCGGGTGCCTGACGCAATTTATGTTAGCCAAGCATACCCTAAGTACTTCTGCGTAAGCCATACTCTGTTACCGAGTTGGACCGGTTTAATTCAAACGTATCCAACAGACTTCTGGATGTGTAAAATAGCAGCTACAAGCATTGACCTGGCTTTGATTTAACAAACTCCTGCAGGTTATTATGAAAAATTCCTGCTCAAATTATGTGCCCTACTTACGTTTTACACGGCAAATTGGTTAGTTAATCTTTTCTTTTGCTTGGTTGTATTGGAGCTTGATCATTGTATAATATATATTACATATGTTTGGATTGCAGGATAAAGCAAAAAACGTGGAAAATTTCAAACAAAATTTTTAAACCGGAATTCCGGTTCCGGTATGGTTTTTGCCCTTTGCCGGAACCGGAACACGATTTTCGCCAGAACCGGAATTCCGGTTACTCCCTGCCCCGTACCCATAGAACCATGGATCGTAAAGCAACCAGCAATGAGTCTTTTCAGCCGCCCAGGATGAAAAAACAAATTTTCGAATATTGAGTTGAGGAACCACGAGGGTGCCATACCTAGAATCTCATAAACCGGAGCCTTAATCGATTAACAAAAGAGGCATTGGCATTTATCATTATTTACTATGAAATAAAACCAAGCAGAGAAAAAATTCGAAAGTTAAGCTAAAAATAACCTTGCTTCCGTGAAGGGTACTAACATGAGGTAAACACCTCTATTTCGCTCTCTGACCACGAACCTTGGGGGCGGCATATCCCCGTATGCATGGGTCATAGAGCAAAAACTATACCGGCGACGAGTTTCCCATGCCCGAAGACCCAAAGTGAAACTTTTCAGCCGCCCAGGACGTCAGAAAAAATTTCCGAATTTTGGGCCGAGGAAACAGTGGGGCACCATACCTCAAACCACATAACTCTAGATCCAAAGCCTTAATCGATAAATAACAAAGATTCATCGGCATTTATCATTTTACTACGAAATAAAACAAAACAGAGAAAAAAATTGAAAGTTAATATAAAAATAACCTTTCTTCCGTAAAGGGTACTAATAAGGTTACTAAAAAACCAACATTTTGACCCCTGACCTGGACCCCAAATCAATACCCCTATACCGGTTCGAATGAGTACAACTCGGTTAAGTCGTTCCCGAGTTATGACCAATCACACACACAGACGGAATTGAAAAGATTTCACCCCTGCAACACACAAACTCCACTACGTTCTGAATATTTGTGGTAACGGTTTTATGCCTCCAGGATTGCAAGAAACTCACGCTATCCAACAAACAATATTATCTAAATTTGTAATGCTTACAAATTTCTCATTCTTTAAATTTATCTAAAACTAAAAAAAAGATCTTGGTTTGACAACAGTTACACTATCATGGTTTGACAACAGTTTGACGAAGTTTAACGAAGCACGTGTTTTATTTCTTGAATCATAATATTCAGTGCAGCACAAGATAAATGTTAAGCCACTTTTCTCATGTTTTGAGCCACGCCTCAGCGTAAAAAAAACTTCGTGTGTAAAACATCGACAACGTGTTTCATCATGCTGTTGTAATACTATGCACTGTCGACCAGTACACTAAACTGTTTAATTTTAGTGCATATTTTTGTGGATGGTACAATACATATTTGTTGTGATAGTTTTTAAACGTCAACAACCTTCAAAAGCATCATGTGGCAATGTGTCGTTTCAGATTTTTCTACTTGTAAATGAAAGAATCGAGTTTTCCAAAATCATTGATGAACTATGCAATTATTTCTTTTATCCGTCTCTGTCTTGCTTAACCGACCACTGGATTGATGGATTTTGCAATTATTTATCGAAGCATAAATGATTAAAATTAAAAAATTTTCAAGAGATGCGATTTATAGCTTCAAACATTGATTACTTGTTCATCACTGGAGGAAAAATAAAGTATCGTGCGGTTTTGATGTGTTATAAATGACTGTAACGTTGCCCTTCCTGGTGTATGTCTTTCAGAGGCCATTAAAAAGAGTTTTGATGATTTAATCGAATTATTACAAATCTTCACGGATATTGCAGTAAATCAGCAAAAAATTTGAACGAAATTTATAAATCATTTTTTCAGTGTACGTATAGTAGGTAGGTAATATAATCATTGACAACATACAACATTTCAGTATTATAGCAAAAGGACACCACAGCTTTTACCAGGTCAACTTGATGTAGTGATTATATACGTATATATCGCTGTGTGACATCGCCACAATTTGAGACGAAAACTGAAAGACATAAATTTATAGCTTCTGAAGGCATTTCAGTATGTACAGCAATCCACTATTATACAACATGTTGAAAACTTAACTAATTTTTACTTCCACAGGTTTTTAATACCATATCTTAGTTTTTGATAAGTTAGCATATGAACTGTAGTACATTAAAAATAAAGAATAAAGAGTTTACATGATGCCGGCGATTGCTGTAAGATACTTTAGATTTCTTGCACTGGTGACACCAATTTACATAGATGGGCTCAAACTTATTAGTGTCATTGTACATAAGTCTGTACCACAACAGAGCACAACTCAGATTGTTCTTTCCAACTGTAGATATATGAAATTAGTAAGTATCGTTGCCATTCACCAACTCAATTCTCTAAGATTCACTCTTTGTTAGCGAATAACTTTATTTCATTACGTCAAACGCTCACAGGTGTTGGAGGTTTTGTCTTGTCTCACTAACCTCAAATCCAGGCTTATGCAATGTCAACACACAGTATTTAATTATGTTGTATTATGCATTCAAGCTATGAAACAATATAATCATGCAACGGCATCACCAACACTTTAAAAATCAGTCATATACCGTTATATCATCACATAAAAACCTAACACACCGCTTACAACGCGTAGAATATGATATAGTTGACTACCATGCTTTCAATAGCTTGCGCGTGTTTCAAAAGCAACGTATTTGCAAAACAGTACGGTAAGCATTTTCAGTAATATTAAAAATAGGTAACAAAAAGCAGATATGCATCTCAGATATGCATGAAAATCTCCAAAAGCAATTACAAGACCCTCGTTTAATATGGAAGCACTGTCCTATCTCATGCTACTATGGGGAGACATTCCTCATATTGAAGCAAAGCCACCTCCAGGTAAAGTTTTGGTCCTGTGGAGAGCCAAGATCACAGATAATTTTTTAAAAGAGTTTACTACGTCCATCGAATAAAGTTGACTGTATTTGCCCGGGGTGCCGACGCCTGGGAGTATTGCTGAATCCCACTTGACTCGCAACGACACCGAGATTTTTTAACATTGACCTTGAAGATCACGATGTTTGTTTGCTTTGACCATTACATTTTCCTTAATATTTGGACACACTCTGGTGGTTTTATGCCGTTAACCCATCTTTTGGTCCGTTTCCGTATATTTCTATAAATAAAATAATTGAGTGTAAGACAGGAATGATCTGGATTTGAGCTATCAACCACATGCTGTAGCGCAAAAACTACGAAAGCATAGCGTTGTGGTGTAGTTTTGATCAAAAAATTACAGGGACAAGCATAATAGATAGTGTTTGTTTAAATTTCGGCATATTGTTACGTGTTCTTTACCTTACAACGAGTCTCTATTATGTTATAAAGCACGCTGAATACGATGATTTTGCCACTTGGAGTGCAACTTATCTATTATATATTATACTTTTCATGGGTTTCAAGGGTTGCGATTTTACTAACCCATTTCCAAAATGTTACGAGTTTTTGATACGGAGCGACGAAAGCAACCGGATTTTCCGCTGAGGAACGGTGAGAAATCGTGAAATTTGTTTGCTGTCGCTGTTACTCATAACTCATTTACGGATGGACGGATTTCAACACATTTTTGCTCGACGTTTGCCGCTGTAGTTTAACGCGAACAACTCCAAAATATATCTTCCGAGTCATAAATGGTAAAAAAACACGCTTCGTTGCCAAATCTGGACCCAAGGGTACAAGTTTTCGCAGTCCATATCTCTCGATACAGGCTTCGCATAAAAAAATGGACAAACATAATCACCTCACTGACATCTATAACTTTGCAGACTACGACTTGTTTGTGGCTACATACCATCAAAAATAGTCTATGTAAAGGTTGTTAAGTATGCTGAATACAATGATTTCAAGTTTAGCGTGCAAATTTTATACCTTTCAATGAATTATATTTTGTTAACGAATTGCGTATAGGGCATCAATAATAGTCTATATATGTTTTAGGCATGCTGAATATGGTTCGAATATCTAGAGACTAACACGAATACTTCGTAAGTTTTCAGTTGTTTTCGATAAGTTCATGGTCGACGAAGATTTAAGGTTTTCAATGAATTCAGGGTTACAGAGGTTTTGGTGTCGTGTACACGTCTCAAGCACAAAATCTTCTACAAGATGATTTTACAAAATTTCATGAAAGCGTCCTCGCTTTGCGTTTTACTACCATAAACCGAAATTTTTTAAACATCACACCCATTGTGCCAATCCATATTTATATGAACTGATTTTGGTCGGAATCTATTAATACCTAAAATATATTGGCATTTAGAAAAGAATTTCACACTGCATGATGGTTTCATTTTTCTTAAAACAAGCGAATGTCATTATCTATTATATACGTTTGCAAATTTTATGCCCTATTTTTTGTTTACATGACTGGCTTTGTGTACTGTATCCAAACAAATGTCAGGCATGCTAGGCTGTACAATTATTGTTATAATTGTGTTATTCAGTAGACTATGTTGTATAGCTATTATTAAGTGGAGCAAAGCGTTTTTGTTTTCTTCAGGGTGCGAAAATTCGGCACCGTCTGTCCGTCCGTTGAACTCCTCAATAGCTATTGAACCGATTTAAATTGCACATTTTTCAATAAATAATTAGTGTAAAGCTATTATTGTGGTGCATATACTACATCTCGCCGTGGATGAAAGTGGTGCTTATTTATGCTAATTAGTTAGTTAATTAACTAATTACTAAATATTGTTAATTAGCTAATTTTTTGAAAATTTTCAAAGTGCTCAACAATTAAAAATAAATTGCACTCGGGGGTTTCCTATGTCTATGATCACGAATATGACATTTCTCAAGCTCTAAAACCTGGCCGTACATGCTAATTAGTTGACTAATTAACTAACTAATTAGGTAATTTTATGCAAATTCAGAAATCACTTCATATTTACTAATTTGTTGCCCTCGGGGATTTTCGATATCGCTGATTAGGCATTTAAAGCTCTAAATTTTCTAATGGGTGCTAATTAGGTAATTAATTCGCTAATTAGTTGAAGTTACTAATTAGCTAATTTTTTAGTTAGCGAGCTTTTTGTAAGATGGATTTGACATCAATTGCCTAAAACGTGATACTTAATATATATGTATAAAAATTGATTAAATATTTAGCTGAAACACATGTACACACAAATAAGATACCAAATACAATGCCTGCCTATTGCTTCGCTCAGTTTTTTGTAATCTATTACGTTTATTAGTAATAGGCAGTAACGATGCGGAAGTACCGCATTGTAAATGAAAGTCGATAGTGGTATTTTGAACGGTCCAAGCGATACCGCTGAGAATCATAACTTATTGCAAGTATGTGCCCATCCACGGTCGCCTGGTTTGCACCTGTCCGCGCTGGCTTAATAGCACTCAACGCATCACTAGTTTTGCCAGATACTGTCCTAAACTTTGAAAACTCGAAACGGCCGAAAAGTGCACCACGATGTTTACAGAGTTGGAAACGGTTGATGGGATCTTAAAGAATCAGTATTGAACCTTGAAATAACTTGTAGTATGCTAACGATTTTAAACGACAAAACTGTATGTTTACGTCCCATGATTTATTACAGTTCCAATCACGATGATACATTCAATATCCTTAACTATTATTTTATTTACTATCCCATCGCATCCCATGACAAATTTTGTGAATAATTCTAAATCGTAACTGACGCATCACTCATCTGAACGTTATGGTATATATATCATGTGATTTAATCCGCAACATAAGTTAAGAGCATTTGACATATTTAATCATTTTACCTGAACGTTATGGTATATTATATTGTGATTTAATCCGCAACATAAGTTAAGAGTATTTTACACAATCTATTTTTATTTAGTATACTACAAAAAAAATTTAATCGTACTGTCAATATCTTCCACATAAGAAGCATCTATTTTCACTTGTGTTTTTTATACAACTGTACTCAAATTTCAGCTAAAAGTGCCTAAATGTATCATATAAAAAGTCCCTTAAATTATGTCGCAGACAACGAAATGAACGTATATTTATGATTTAATTTGTTGTTGTTAAAGCATGCAGAGTTAGTTCGCAATCGCAATAATTTAAGGCGCACATGGATCGGTATAAGATCTGAAACGATTCGCATTACAAATTATTAACATAACGGGCAAAATTTGTTAACTTGAACGGTACATTTACAAGAATCATGTACGTACATTTACATCGTACCTTAAAACCATTTTTTAAAACAAAATATTCCAGCAAGGCGACTCCCTACAACTAATTCTGACCGCAAACATTTGGTTAATTTGTACAAAGATAAATGCGAAGCGAACTAATTTATCTGTACTTGGCGGCTGATATAGATCCAGTGATATCCATCGCTCTAACCCCGATATTTGTGCTGCTCACAAATCACTATAGAACACAACCGAAATTGAATTTCCCTCTTACGATAACAGTTGTGCGCCTGCAAAAGAATATGGATTAGTGATGGGCAGGAATATAATTTACCATTTCCGGATAGCCGGGTAAAATATTGTGTGATATATGGGATATCCGAATGTGCACTACCAAATCCTAAATTTTAACAAATATATTGGAACTTCAAAGACTATTTAAATAGACTTTTTTATTTGCTGTTACAGCTCTATTTTCAGTGTATTAGTTAAATATAGCATGTTGAGATATAATTGAGCAAGGGTATTTTTCATTACAAACTTCTGCTCCATCCACGTTGCAACTATGGCTTACCCAGATAGTGTCTGTGGATCCAGGTATTTCGACTTCCCCAACCCCAAACTCCTTTGGCCTACCCCGGTTCCTTTCCTGCGGCCATAAAAATTAACAAATATTTGTCTGTTGTACTAAAAATATGCCAATTTTACCATATTCAGGCTAAAAATCCCCAAATCTCCCCTTTTAAAACAACCATTATTACTATCAGTTGCCAAATTAGACATTTTGACGTTTTCTAACGGTTACAATAATTTCAAGGTCATTACAGTTCAACTGGCGGACCCCGCAAATGAATTGGCGGGAATAGCCCCAGTTCCGAACTGGGAGACTAGTTTTGGTAGTTTGGGGAAGCTAGTGGATTACAACAATGCAACGATTAAGTTTATTTTAGTAACGAATTTATTTTTTATTGGACAGCACACTATTTCATTTTAATTTGTAACATCAAGCGTTCTGTAAAAATTAGAAATCTGCAGTATTTTGGTATCATGGAGGTATTGAAAGCCAACTAGATGTACGGGATCTGGCCTGTCCACAGCCCTCCGAAAAGTGTGAGGGGGGGGACTGCGGGGGTCCGCATGTTCACTCTCGGGGGAAAATTAAAAGTGGGGGGATAAATTTTACTTAAAAATACAAAATATTTCCATATTTTCATACATTTTTACTACCGTGAACGTATTTTCAAGCTAAAAACAATATTTTAGCATTATGAATAGTGGTAATTCATGTTTAAAAATAATTTGCAAAAAACATAAATTTTCAGACATAAAAAATTTTTTGGAATTAGTTGAACATGGCGGGGGGGGGTTTCAGCCGAGTGGGGGGGACGGACATGTGGGAAAATCTCACGAACATGAAGGATTTGGAAAGTGGGCCGGTGTCCCCCCACTGTACACAGGCCAGGGGATAATGGGCTTAATATTGCCAACTTGTATCCTTAGACTAGTCAAATTAAAATTTGAGTTTTAATTTGGTTATATGAAAATAGAAATGAAGAAAATATGCAACGAGAATTTCTACCGAGATCGCAAGATGTTTTAACTCAAAGTACGGAAACTCTAAAAATGACGAAAATTTGATCAACCTGCTCAAAAAACACGACAGGCCACATTGACTTTATTCCTTTACATTATCACAAGGTTGTCTTGTTTAATTCAATTCACTAGTTTATTGGCTCCTCACTGGCTGGAGTGGGGTGAACCATTTTGGTAGGTCTGTGGCAAAGTCGTTCTAGCATAAAAAGATTGATGTATGATCAAAACTTTTAATTATAACAAAATATTGATATAAAAATCGCTTTTGAGGCTAAAATTGATTAATTTCAGCAAAAAATTAGTGGGAACTCTCCAAGTCAGCGAGGGAGGGGACGATTTATGTTCTCTGACCAAAATGCAGCTCTGGTTAGTCCAAAGTGGGGGCCCCGGCATTTTCGGCTTCCCCTCGGCAAAACGGAGGTACCCCCGGCTCAAAGCCTCCTGCTGAGAAAAATAAACGTCTAAAGTTACTTACGGTGAACAAATGAGGAAAAATACAAACCTATAAATTTGAAAATAAAAGTATAAAAGGCACCCCAAGGCGGTCAACTATGAAGCGCCGTTCATCGCCTGGTTCAAGGCAAATTCATCCTATGATAATATATTATCATTAATACAAAACATACATTATGTGGAACGGAACCGACACATACATTATTTGGAACCAACGCTATATAAAACATTCTCCGTAATTTCTCTCCGAGAACCAATTATTTCAAATTTGCAACTAGGCACGCGATGCAATGTCAGGATATCCGGTCCGGACATCCCAATGTTGCGGGTAATATTCCAATGCAAAATCGTATCTAGATATTCTTGCCCGTCACTAATATGGATGACACATATGTCATTGCTTCGTACGCAGACCTTTTTAAAAAGACTAACATTTTTGTCGGACTATGGCAATTATTGTCACTGTATCGTATGTCGATGGCAAGCAGCGACATTTTGACTGCTACAGCTTCGCACATCCACATCGACTATCACTTCCGATATTGAGCAGTGATATTCATTTTATTACTGCATTATTATGTGTTCGATAGCAGTTGTGATGGCTTGTTTAGGCAGATTTTGCAGCATATTGTATTTGGATTTAAGAAGTTTTCATTGAATCAAGGCTAAACATGGCTACTAAAACCAATGTACTCTTTCAGAAGTGGCTAGAACTGCAAGTGCAAATAAGTATATTATAATTAATTTTTTGAGTTGGCTAAATATATTCAGTCATACATTTCTATGTTTCGGTTGCTCGTTTTTAGAGATTGGTTAAACATATCTAGATTAATAGGTAGACGCATTTTCTCTTGATTTCTGAGCTATTATAATAATTCTTTAACATATGAAGCTGACAATAACGTTGGTTTAAAAGTGTCTACTATGATATATTTGATACCCTGAAACACAAAGGACAATGCGACATTCATACATTGTAATAATTATTTATTGAACCACATTTCGAATTAGTATGGTTGTATACCCTAAGCCATAATCGCATAACATTTGAAATACCGAAACTACATACGAAAAGAGAACGGCTTTTGAAAATATTGTAACTCAAGCAAATGACTGATTGTGTTTGAGGCTAATTCGATTCAATTGGAGCATTAGTTTCCAGTATTATATGCAAGGCAGCTTCCACATTCTACGCGTAGGCAAATTCCGAATCTGGCATGACACGTAACTGGCCTTTTTAGTTTTTGGAGCTCCCCAGGTAAATTTCGCCTTGGACCACAATTCCACAGACGTTCTGACTTGATTTAAAAATGATTACGTAGTTTTAATGCGCGGTTATTGCGAACAAAACAACGGCTGGTTAAGCCATCGAAATCATTCATTACGTTTATTACAAGTGTTCATACCAAAACCTTAGTAAACAGATACGCGGCCAGTTGAAAGACATAAATTTCAGAAGTCAATCAGCATAACATGAATAGAATCATGATGTAAAAAATCATGCCAACACGATAAAAAGCAATTATAAGACCCTGAATAAGCTAGGCGGCATAGTTGTCAACTCGGTAGCCCAGGGGGAATAAATTCTCGCGATAATTCTGTTTCCAACAAATAGTTGGACCTTGAGGTATTGCTTTAAGCCTAAACGTAAACATTTATGAAGAACATATCAAAACGTGTTGATCGGTGAACTACAGCAACAGTTGAAAACAGCAATTTTTTACTTTGAAACTATATAAAGAACTTTATGTTGTTGTAACAAGGTTCTGTATTTATTCGTTTTAAAGAATTTAGGATATATCGAGAACTTTTGTTTTGTCAGATAATTGTTGGTTTTAAACAAGTTTCGTTTTGAAGCCAAGTTTTCATTCTGTTCATGGTGACACCGTTTGAAATAAATGAGCTTCGAGCGCCTCATATGTTCCTTATGTTCGACCATAACTCTGACACTTTACTAAGATACACAACTCGTAAACCTAGTAATACATAAGTAGCAGTAATACGAAATCCCGTAGAAAAAATTACTTCCTGTTATGTGTACCAAAACACGAGTTAAAATTTGGAGAGCACATTTGAAAAACTGTATCGTCAGCAACTGTTACTTTGCTTGCTGATAACGTATTGTCAGCGAAAAACTTCAAGCTAGCTATACGCGACAAGTTCGTAGGAACATCTAAACCTTTGATAAAGAATTTGCCATCTCCATGTCTATAACCAGCATAGATTTCAGGCAATTCAAAAATTGAGAGGTGTATCGAAAAGAAGTTATTGCCGAAACGTGATTTTGTTTCTCGTCGTTCAACTGGCACCGTTAGGCAAGCTAGGACACCCCTGAATGATACTCAACTTGCGTTAAAATATTTTTACATTATATCATAGTATATAAATTATGTTCTGTTTGTACGCAATAGAAGCGCTATTTCATGTATTACTGAACTCTATTTGTTTCCTTAATTTTGATTTAGCAAAAAATACTCTCAACGTAGGCTGAACCTAGCTGTTACTCTATACAAAGCCACCAAATCTTTAGGCTCTTACATATTTACAATGCTAGTTGACTATTAGATGTACATTAACTCACTGCTGTACCTGTTTCGTTCTAACATCAGATTCTTCTACTTGTTCTTCTTGTTTACTGGCAAAATATTACATAAGAACAGACACAAAAACGAATTTTTTAAATGTTAAGTGGCACCAATGTTTTTATTACGCAAAGTTCACGCCTAAGAAATGTTTTCCGTTTGCTATGCACATGATTAAAGGATGAGCTTTAAAATGAGTAATAACACTTATCATTATTGAAGGTAATTCGTTTACCTTGTGCAATGGTTGTCGCATGCTTGTTTGTTAACAAAAAACCTAAATGCGGCCGGAAATAATTTACATGTGTATGTATTTCATTTAACTGTACAATAGTGTATTACATTTCAACGTAATATCTGAGCACATGAACAAAAGGTTATTGCAAAAAAACTAGTTACATTGTTACATTAGCAGTTTTATCACCGTTCTGTGGATTTTTAGTTTTTGCTGATTTTAACGGAACCATTGGTATTGACATGAGTACAGTCGGTTTCCTATCATGAATGGATGGATAGTCCTATCCGATTATCTACAATTGTTCTGCCACAACACTTCTATATCCAACATACAACAGGGTAATGCGCGAGTAAAACCAAGGTGACCCCACCAACCATGCTATTTTGTAGTTTTGCATCAAATTTTTTACGGAACGCATTTTGGTCAATTGAATTCGGCGTAAAACTATTGCCGAACACAGCGCTCGCGATTAAGATGTAACCATTTTGTGTTAGCGAAAATTCAAGTAAAATTACCCAAATTTTTGAGAACGAAAATTTGATTTGAATTAAACCAGTTTTGTTCGCGAACACCGAGGGCTTAACTATAGGATCGATTTGTGATGTCTCTTTCGCACTAAATTTTTTCACATTGCACCAATTCTAAATAAATGATTAGGCATTAGGGAACCGAATTTCTGCGTATTGAAATCGCCGAAATTCTGCTCGAACAAAAGGTCTAATTTCTGGCACTTGAATTTGATTTTGCAAATTTTCGATTAGCAAAAACCGAATGAATTTAAGCCTTTTTCCCCAACAAAAGTTTGCAATTCGATATCGGTAATGACAAAATAGGATGTTTGGAGCGGACACCTTAACTTCACGCATAAGTAACATAACTGCACCATATGTTTGTAATACTTACCTACTGAGCCGCCGATAAAATCCCAGTTATCCTGATCATTTCTCTGTACCGGAAGTCGTGATATCTATAATTTTGAAGCGCAAATCACTTATGCAATCAGAGGCAAATGTAATATGTTTCAGACTTTCCTCAGAACAATTAGGCTTCGCACTGTTAAGCACAAATTGCTTAAGTTACCCGTGAAGTGTTATGCTGCAAGACAGGCTCAGGTATATTAAGAAAAGATGCACAGGAAGCTCAATTTTGAACTTTGAAAATTATTAATAGCAGACTAACACCTGCCCTGACCCCTCGCCGAGCGTTTAACTTTTTTTACATGTGGCCGTGCATCCGGGTTCCACTAAAGGTGACTTTCGAGGGCTGACCACCCCCTCGAAAGTTTGAACCCAATAATTTATACCTATCGCCGACCAGCAAAAGTCCAAATTTACCGAATCTTAGCGTTAGTTGTCTATCTCAGGCATAGAATGTAGTAGTAAAGAAATACATATGTGTCAATATACTGGCCTGTCCACAGTGGTGGGGTGGGAGGGACCCCCCACTTTCCAAATCCACCCATGTTCGTGAGATTTTCCCCATGTCCGCCCCCCCACTCGGCCGAAACCCCCATGTTCAACTAATTCCAAAAATTTTTATGTCTGAAAATTTATGTTCTTTGTTTGCAAATCGTATTTAAACATTAATTACCACTATTTATAATGCTAAAATATTGTTTTTTAGCTTGGAAGTACGTTCACAGTAGTAAAAATGCATGATAATATGGAAATATTTTGTATTTTTAAGCAAAATTTATCACCCCCACTTTGAAATTTCCCCCGAGAATGAACATGGGGGCCCCCGAAGTTTCCCCTCCCCCACTTTTCGGAGGGCTGTGGACAGGCAAGATATATACATATATATTAATATATAAAATGTTTCCAATTATTGATCTCCCACCACAACCCGGAAAGGGTGAGCTCGAAAGCCCCCTTCATTGAAAGAGGCCCACCGAAACCCGAATGATTATTTTTTAGTGTGTAAGGTTTGCCAAAGAGTGCAAATATACACATTTCTTGTGTGAATCCTACACTAACGTTAAATACATGTTAAAACGAGTTTTCGTAGTCCTGAAGAATTATCTATACGCTTTGGATGTCAACACTAAGTACTAGAATCAAAATTTCCCTACTCATATTGACAAATTTAATATATTGATTGTGGAATGCAGCCAGCCGAATGAAATATCAAGTCACCAAAGCGCTATGTGACAACACATTGGCTTGAAAATAATACACGACACAGGGATAAACCTACACAAAACATGATAAATAAAGCTGAAGTTACAAAATAATTCGTCTCACCAACCTTTGCAAATTCAACTTTCAACGTACAACATCCCGAATAGATGTCGCAACCGTTAAGCTTATGCTTCGCTGTTCGAGCTAATTCGACTGTCGGAAACTCGACCAGACATTCAATTACGCTCGTTCGTGAAATCATAATGCGATTAACCTCACTAACAGTTTTGCAAATAGTGTTGATAACGTCCTGAAATCATGTCACCGCTGAAACATACGAAGTTACTAAATAAAACTAGTAACTCTACCGAGATTGCAGAACGTAGTGAAGCATAGCTACACCTACGCCTTTTGCGTGCACATTAAATCAGCTCTCGATAGCATTCGTCGATATGCTATATGTGGACATCATACAATACCAGCACAAGTTACAACAAAACAAATACCGGCAATGAGTTTCCCATGTCCGAAAACCCCTAAGTGAAACTTTTCAGCCGCCCAGGACGTCAAAACAAATTTTTGAATTTTGGGTCGGGGAACCATTGGGGCACCATGCCTCAAAACCCATAACTCCAGAACCAAAGCCTTAATCGAAAAACAAAAAGAGGCATCGGCATTTATCATTTTACTATGAAATAAAACCAACTAGAGAAATAAATCCGAATGTTAAGATAAAAATTACCTTGCTTCCGTGAAGGGTACTAAAAAACCCTCATTTTGACCTCTGACCCCGAAGCATGGCACAAAAAAACGGGGTTCCAATAGAAAACCCCTAAGTGAAACTTATCAGCCGCCCAAGACGTCAGAACAAATTTTGGGTCGAGGAACCATTGGAGCGCCATAACCCCGTACTCAAACCCCATAAATCCAGAGCCGGAGTCTTAATCGAAAACAAAAAGAGGCATCGGCACATATCATTTTACTATAAAATAAAATCATCCGGATAAAAAATTCGATTGTTAATATATAAATAACCTTGCTTCCGTGAAGGGTACATAAATGGAGTGAAATGGGGCAAAAAACCCACATTTTGACCCGACTCAGACCCCAAATCAAAAACGCTGGGGGATGTATATACGCGGTAAATCGATTATGCCGGTTCGAATGAGTCCAAGATCATGAAAATCGGTTAAAATGTTGTCGACTTATGGTCGGTCACACACACGCACAGACGAAATTTAAAATATTTCATCCCTGCACCACACAATCTCCACTACGTTCTGAGAATTTCATACGGGTATAATTGCAACAAAAACATGTTGTTACTAAAAAATTCCAGCACTAACTGCGGGAAAATAATTTCGTTTGACAGCACAAATTGCTAGGAGTATCATTTTAAATGCTTGCAGCCTAAAGAAATATGAATAGTTACGTGTAGGAATCTAGATAACATGCTAAACATCTATATAGAACAATGTGGGACTGTCCAACAATATGACATATAAATATATCTTTCAATTGCATAAACTGACAGTACAAAGAAGCAATACGTTGATCCAAAGACAAAACATCTTAAGAAGTAATAGGAAACATATCTCTAAACGATCATAGAATAAAGGGTTTGTGTCTTCTCTACTAGTATGTGTTGGCTTTGAATGATAACCCCGTTGTTCCTTAAAGGGCATAAAACTATCACCGGCAATAATTTTCCTATGCCCGTGAATCGCACCCAAGTCACAATAAAATGAAAATTAAGTTGATGAACCATGGGAAAGCCATACTCCCGTACTCATGGGTCGAAGAACAAAATCAACAGTGAGTTTCCCATGCCCGAAAACCTCCAATAAAACTTTCACCCGTCCAGGATGTCAGAACAAATTTTCGAATTTTAGGTCAAAGAACCACCAGGGTGCCGTGCCTCAAACCCCATAACTCCAGAACAAATCAAAAACAATTTTACACAGAAAATGTTTGTTTAAAAATGTTTCTGATATTTCTTCGGAAAATTGACATATTCCCGTTTTCCATGGTTTTTGACGGTCCTGGAGATTCCCTGTCGTGTGTACTATGGTAAAGTCAAAACTAATTTATTGAAAATCAACGGTCAGTGGCATATAATATATTTAGAGAACTGTTAAATGTCATAAAACAACGGCTTAAGATGGCATTGAAAATAACACATCATAAGCCGTTTAAGAAACGACGGTTAAGTTAAATATCTAGGCCCCAAAACGAAAAATTTTTATCTTCCAGTTTAAAAAAGAAGTTCCCTGACAATTTTGGCAAACATTCTATCTCTGCAATTCGTTTTCCCTAACTACGGTCATTGTTATTTTATTGTTATTATTTCATTGTTATATTATTGTTTACATGTTATGTCAAAAAATGACCGAGATAGCACGAACGGTTGTCGAGATATGATGAACATAGGTTTCCCTAAGTCAATTTTAAGAGAATTTGCTTAATTTTTAAGGAAAGAGATGAAATACGTCAATCAGCTATATGCAGCTGTTTAGAAAACGTGAAAATACATTTTATGTAAAAAAATCGCCGAAATAGCACGAACGGTTGTCGAGATGCGGTGAAAAAGCTGAAAAAATGGCAAAAATCCCTAAGTTTGAGCAACATTTGCTTAATTTTGAGTACAAAGCAATTTTCGTAAAAAAAAAGTGCTCATTGAAAGGGCACTCCGCAAGAGAATATGCAACACGAAGAAAAAAAAATTTCTAAAATCGGCCCAGGCGTTCAACCTGCAGACCTGTCTGTGACAAACAAAAAAAGTCACAGAGAAAATTGAAATTTTGCGTCTAGTATATTGATATATATAAAGTTAAATGTACGCCTCCGGCTGCGACTCGCCACCTTCGGTGGCTCGTCTTGCCTCCGTCAATAAAAAAATTTATCGTTTCAGGTAACACATAAACCATTGCACTAAAATTGACCCTGACTAAAAAAATCTACTAGCAAGATAGCTTACTGCTAAACCAAATTAAAAATACAAAACTTCTGTTACCGAGCATTTCAAAGCAGAGGTAAACCGGCGATATAGCATGGTCAGTATTTTTCCAAAACCCAAAAATCAACTCCCCTTAGCCTTAAATAAGGCAGAAGTCAAAGTGATAAATTTTCTAAGCCAATAAGTCATCCAAATAAACAACACTGTTCACAATCTTTGGTGGTTGATGTGTATGTGCACTCTAAACTGAAAAGTAACATTTACGAAATATGCTTTGCCAACACAACATTGCGATGTAACGGTTAAACTCCATCACTGAAAATATAGACAAAAAGCACAAGTGCAAGTAGAAATCACACAGCCGAAACTTAAAAAGGCAATACTTACAACGGTGATGGGATACTTAGGATTAAGCACGTACATCACGAGACAGTTTGAAGGTTGCGCAGATTCCATTCTGAAATGTCAATAATTATGTAGGCAATAATACTGGTCTCTCCAAATTCGGGGAAAGTGGGGGCCCCTGGCATTTTAGCCTCTCCCTGGTTCAGAGCAGGTGCCCCCGGTTCATGCCCGTCCGCAAAATTTTTGGTTCCCCAACGATTCTTCGCCTCTTAGAAGATTTTTTGTTTTCAATCGGTCCAAAGTACATAAAATTTGTATTAAAATTCCGTTCTGAAGCAAAGAATTTCGCAAATTTTGTCAAAGTTTTCTTCAAAATAGCTTCTTCTCTCTATCAAAAGCGTTTTGACAGTCTTTCTGACACGATTTTTATCCGTTTTTCTCTTGGCAAATTGCCCCCTCGCAAAATTGGGCACCAACCTGGTTCAGAGCCAGGCCCCCCCTTAAGTGAATGGAGAGCACAGTAATAAGTCCACGGATAACCAAGATATTTTCCTATTCTTCAGGAATTTACGAATGGCTGAACACATAAGTTTTGAACGAAATGTAGCAAGTCAATCAACGGACTGGATTTTAAAACACTTTCAACAAGACTGTTTTCCACGTAAAACGGTTATAGTAGCTCACTATAGCATAACACAATATTTACATCATATACAAAATTGTTCTACCTTCTATAAATTGTCGGACGTTTCGTTAGCACCCTCGGGATGTTTGCCACACCACGACAAATCCAACTCTGCCGAATTTGTGCCCCTGACAAGATTTACGATTCTCCATGTTCAATGGCTTTTTTCTGGTAAGTTTTTCTTGCCCCTAGTTCGCACAATATTTTTTCCAAAACACCATTCATGTAAATCTATATATGAGAATGTATAGCCATTTTAGCGTTTTATTAAAAACATTGATTTTAAAAAATTTGACCTCGTTTAAGGGGAATGGCAACACATTTAATACAACCTGGCAAAACCCGACACTTCAATGATTTCGAACGAGACCCCCGCCCGGTTCCTGTGGCCAGAGAAATTTTTTTGCGAATGGAGATGCTTGCGACCCCCTTCTCAGAAACAGAATTCCGCACTCACTCTGCGTTCTCTTCATTATGGTGGTATTCCGGCCCACTGGTATGAATTCCATCTGTTCTCCCTACCCCACTTATATACATCCCCATGTTCGTTTCAGATTCACATTTTCCGCAACATACAAGAATAACAATGCTATGGGGTGGGCAATGCATTGTGAGGGGTCCAGTCCAGGTGTCATCAGTAAAACATTTTCCAACCGTAGCTAATACCTCGCAAGCGAGGTGAAACGGAGTGAGCGTGGTTTCATTAAGTGGCATTTTTGTGAAATCATCTTGTAACAAGCTTAGTTCTTGACGTATATACTAAACTAAAACCTCTGTAACCCTAAACCCATCGAAAGGAACTGAAAACGCACGAAATAGTCTTGTTAGTCGATAACCGAACCATGGTATTCAACATGCCTAAAATATATATACATACCATTTTTTGATGCTCCGTACGCAACAGGTAAGCAACTATTGACTACATGAGGGCAAATGGTTTAATTGACCCTAAATCTATTGAAAACATCTGAAATTAATGGTAGAAAATATCTGTGTCGGACTTTAGATAACCGAACCATCGTATCGAAAAACCTACATATATGACATTCTTGATGCCATGCGGGCAATAGATAACCAAACAAATGAAAACTCAAATTTCGGAAACCGGGTTCGTTGACCTATAGAAAAAACTTGGAAACCCATGAAAAGGTATAATATAACCATATTGGACTTTAAATAGCAAAACCATCGTATTCAGCGTGCTTGATAATCTAATAGACACTCGTTGTACGGTAAAAAACGCACATGCCGACATTTGAAAGATCGCTATTCCTGGTAATTTCTGGCCCACAGCGGTAGAGGGAGTAGTCCCACTAAAAAGTCGTGGCCAGTAGAGTTGTAGATCTCGTTGAGCTGATTCTGATGTTTGTTTTCGATTCAAAGCCTGTGTTGCGAGATATGGGCTACGAAAGACTGGTACCCGTATAGCCAAATTTGGCAAAAAACCCACTAAAAACTTTTTGCCATTTTAACCTTAAAAATGGTTTCGAAACTGATCGCTTTCAATAACTCTCATCAATTTTGCCATGGAATAAATACAATTTATCGAAATCCATCCACCCAAAGATGAGTTATGAATGAAAGAATCTAACAAAAAAGAAATTTTTATGATTTCCCTCTTAGCGCGATCAGTGAAAACTCCACACGCCCCATTGTAATAAAACCATTATATATATATACTGCATAAAATGTATACATACAGATAGTTTCATGGATAGGGGAAGGTGGGGTGGGACATCAGCCCGGAAACACCTCGAAAAAAGGGGAGTGGGTGTGAGCGCGAAAAGCATGGGAGTCCTCTCGGGTTGGAGAAGCCAGCACAGAAAAAAACATTCCAAAACATGTTAAAAAACCTAAATGACTCTACCTCCTTATCGTGTAGAAGGGCAAGCTACATATCCCCACTTCAACCCTGTTCCCCATACTAACTTCCAAAAAGTATTTTCAAGTAACTGATAAAACTAATGGATATATTATATTCACTATCAATAATATCCTCACCCACATAGACATTCAAACATAATATTTATTGATTTATCGAAAGCTACCACTTCCCATGAATTCGACACCTTTCTTATTGCTTTACAAGCGAACGCCATCTATTTGATACAACCGAAAACTTGTAATGTCAAAGGATAAATGAAAAGTGGCCGATGGTTTCAGTCAACTTTTAGTTAACGCTCTCACATAAACGTTTCACGAAGCATATGATATATAACATACCATAGCACTATTTTACAGACACGTTTATCGCCTCAGTAGCGAGAAAATATTCTGACATCTGCAAAAGGCAATAGGAAATTAAATTTAAAATAACCCTTGACGTGGTATGGACTGAACATTTGCCATTTGAACTTGCGCCACTTGATTAGCTATTGTAACGCCGCGAGTCTGCAAATAATACGATTATAGTACGGCTTAGTCGTAGTCCTTTAAGACAGCAGCAAGGCTAATAAGTTTTTAGTTAGCTTGTGGCACAGATCAATATGGTGAAATGAAACGTCCCAAGCAATTATTGGTACGGATTTCGAGGAAAGTTTAGCGAACATGGTGGGATTAGGAAAGCGGGGCGCCGCGAAAAAACCACAGGCCAATAAAAATAATTATAATTCTCCTTAAAATTTGTAATTTATAATTTTAAAAGTTTTCCTCTTCTACGTATGATTAAAATTACCGTAGCCAATAATGCATTGCCGGTGTATAATCGCTAACTTTAACGGGCGCAGGGAGCCTGGAACAACTCAATGGTGACTAAACGTAGAGTAGCTACTGTTTCCTCTCGCTGTGTTAGCGTTCTGCAGGTTTAACTTAATAATTCCTCATGTTTTCAGGTATATACTAGTAACCACCATAGAAATAATTGCTGTCTACTCATCTACTTTACAAATGATTAGTAATTAATGTTCAACATACTTAGCACACAGACTATGATGCGTTGCTTATTACTGATTAATTTCGTGGTTTTTACTTGATGAGTAATAATACCTATTATTAGTGAACTTTTTTGCTTTAATGGTTTCTCACCGAGAATGTCGCTAAACGTACACCACAGAGCAATTTTTCATTTTCGCTGCGTGGGATCTCAAGCCTCCAGTGCTTCTTAAGGGCGTCTCAAAACAATCGAAGATACTCATTCGGAGGCTTATTACAAGTATAGCCTGCAATTCTTTAGATAAGCAACTGTTTTCGAGGTATTATCCACTGGGTTCTCGTTTCGCTAAAAATTTAGCAAAAAGGCATAAACAGGACGGTTTCATGCTCGTTGGAGGGGAACTGGCTTGCACAGTATCTGCGCGTGACACAGTTTGGAATAATATTTTAAGGCTATAGTGTTTAGCTTATTCGGAACCGGAGTGTGTGCTATCCTGCTTTTTAAGTAGCCACATGTTTGTTGCAAACGTGGCCGAATCTTTGCTCTTACTCAGCAAAATCCACATAATGTCACAATCATATTCTGTGTGCTAAGTATGTTGTAAACATTAATTACTAATCATTTGTAAAGTAGATGAATAGACAGCAATTATTTCTACGGTGGTTACTAGTATATACCTGAAAACATGTAATTATTAAGTTAAACTGGTAACTAACACAGCGAGAGGAAACAGTAGCTACTCTACGTTTAGTCACCATTGAGTTGTTCCAGGCTCCCTGCGCCCGTTAAAGTTAGCGATTATACACCGGCAATGCATTATTGGCTACGGTAATTTTAATCATACGTAGAAGAGGAAAACTTTTAAAATTATAAATTACAAATTTTAAGGAGAATTATAATTATTTTTATTGGCCTGTGGTTTTTTCGCGGCGCCCCGCTTTCCTAATCCCACCATGTTCGCTAAACTTTCCTCGAAATCCGTACCAATAATTGCTTGGGACGTTTCATTTCACCATATTGATCTGTGCCACAAGCTAACTAAAAACTTATTAGCCTTGCTGCTGTCTTAAAGGACTACGACTAAGCCGTACTATAATCGTATTATTTGCAGACTCGCGGCGTTACAATAGCTAATCAAGTGGCGCAAGTTCAAATGGCAAATGTTCAGGTATAGTGTACACACATCATCAACTTTTGTAAATTTAATTTCCCTATTGCCTTTTGCATATGTTCAGAATATTTTCTCGCTACTGAGGCAATTAGGTAAGTATTCTGTGTTGAATAATCCTATGGTATGTTATATATCATATGCTTGGTTTTTTTTTTATGTGAGAGCGTTAACGTGAAAGTTGACCCTAAGGCCCGGCCACTTTTTCGTTTATCCCTTGAACATTACAAGTTTTCCAGGTTGTATCAAATAAATGGTCTTTGACGTTGAACGAAATATTTACGGAATCGATTTAAGTGGGAAGTGGTAGCAAAAAATAAATAAATCAAATATTATGTTTGAATGTCTATGAGGATGCACAATTATTATATTGATAGTGAATTATAATATGTAAAGTTAGTTTTATCAGTTTCTTGAAAAGTACTTTTTGGAAGTCACAGTATGGGGAACAGGGTTGGAGGTGGGGGATATGTAGCTTGCCCTTCCTCTCGTACACGAATTGGTCCAGAGTCCATTTAGGTTTTTTAGCATGAATATATAAAAAATTTTCTGTGATGGCTTCTGCCGGCCGAGCAAAACTCGTACAGTTCTTGCGCCTCACCCACCCCCTCTTTCTGGGTCTTTTCGGCAACTGACCCCCCACCCCCCACCCTTCCCCCTATCAAATGAAACTATCTGTATGTATACATTTCCTATGCCAGGTATATATATAATGGTTTTACTACAATGGGGCGTGTGAAGGTTTCACTGCAATCGCGCTAAGAGGGAAATCATGGGGAAAATTTCTTTTTTGTTGGGGTACTTTCGTTTCATTAACTCATCTCTTGGGTGGATGGATTTCCAGAAATCGGATTCATTCCAGTGGCAAAATTCATGAGAGTTACTGAAAGCAGGATCAGCTCAAACCAGTTCGTTAAAATGGCAAAAGGTTTAGTGGGTCTTTTCTGCAAAATTCGGCTATACGGGTACCAGTCTTTTCTAGCCCGATATCGCAACGCAGGCTTTTAAATCGAAAACAAACATTAGAATCAGCTCAACGAGATGATAACTTTACTGGCCACGACTTTTTAAGTGGACTGCATCCTCTACCGCTGTGGGCCGAGAAATTACCAGGAATAGCGATCTTTCAAATTTCGGCATGTGGGTTTTTTACCGTACAACGAGTGTCTATTAGATTATCCAAGCACGCTGAAATCCCGATGGTTTTGCTATTTAAAGTCCAATATGGTTATAGTATACCTTTTTCTGGGTTTCAAGCTTTTCTATAGGTCAAGGAACCCGGTTTCCGAAATTTGAGTTTTCATTTGTTTGGTTACTCTGTTGCCCGCATGGCATCCAAGATATGTATCATATATGTAGGTTTTTCGATACGATGGTTCGGTTATCAAAAGTCCGACACAGAATATTTTCTACATTAATTTCAGATGTTTTCAATAGATTTAGGGCCAATTAAACCATTTGCCCTCATGTAGTCAACAGTTGCTTACCTGTTGCGTACGGAGCATCAAAAAATCGTATGTTTATATATTTTAGGCATGTTGAATACCATGGTTTGGTTGTCGCCGAACAAGGCTATTTCGTGCGTTTTCAGTTCCTTTCGATGGGTTTAGGGGCACAGAGGTTTTAGTTTAGTATATACGCCAAGAACTAAGCTTGTTACAAGATGATTCACAAAAATGCCACTTCATGAAACCACGCTCACTCTGTTTCGCCTCGCTTGCGAGGTATTAGCCACGTTTGGAAAATGTTTTACTGATGACACACTGGACTGGACCCCTCACAATGCAGTGCCCACCCTTACATTGTTATTCTTGTATGTTGCGGAAAATGTAAATCTGAAACAAACATGGGGATGTATATAAGTGGGGTAGGGAGAACAGATGGAATTCGTCCCAGCGGGCCGGAAAACCACCATAATGAAGAGACGCAGAGTGAGTGCGGAATTCTGCTTTCTGAGAGGGGGGTCGCAGGCGTCTCCATTCGCAAAAAAACTTCTGTGGCCACAGGAACCGGGCGGGGGTTTGTTCGAAATCATTGAAGTGTCGGGTTTTGCCAGGCTGTATTAATATGTTGCCATTTCCCCTTAAACGAGGTCAAATTTTTAAAAAACAATGTTTTTAAAAAACGCTAAAATGGCTATATATTCTCATGTTGAGATTTACATGAATGGTGTTTTGGAAAAATATTGTGCAAACTAGGGCAAGAAAAACTTACCAGAAAAAAGCCATTGAACATGGAGAATCGTAAATCTTGTCAGGGGCACAAATTCGGCAGAGTTGGATTTGTCGTGGTGTGGCAAACATCCCGAGGGTGCAACCGAAACGTCTCGACAATTTATAGAAGTTAGATCAATTTTGTATTTGATGTAAATATTTTGTTATGCTATAGTGAGCTACTATAACCGTTTTACGTGGAAAACAGTCTTGTTGAAATTGTTTCTAAATCCAGTCCGTTGATTGACTTGCTACATTTCGTTCAAAACTATGCGGTTCAGCCATTGGATATTCCTGAAGAATAGGAAAATATCTTGGTTATCACGTGGACTTATTACTGTGCTCTCCATTCACTTAAGGGGGGGCCTGGTTCTGAACCAGGTTGGTGCCCAATTTTGCGAGGGGGCAATTTGCCAAGAGAAAACGGATAAAGATCGTGTCAGAAAGACTGTCAAAACGCTTTTGATAGAGAAAGAAGTTATTTTGAAGGAAACTTTGACAAAATTTGCGAAATCTTTGCTTCAGAACGGAATTTTAATACAAATTTTATGTACTTTGGACCAGTGGAAAACAAAAAATCTTCTAAGAGGCGAAGAATTGTTGGGGGAACGGAAAAATTTTGCAGACAGCATGAACCGGGGCACCTGCTCTAAACCAGGGAGAGGCTAAAATGCCAGGGGCCCCCACTTCCCCCGAATTTGGAGAGACCAGTATTATTGCCTACATAATTATTGACATTTCAGAATGAAATATGCACAACCTTCAAACTGTCTCGTGAATGTACGTGCTTAATGCTGAGTATCCCATTCACCGTCGGGTAAGTATTGCCTTTTTAAGTTTCGGCTGTGTGATTTCTACTTGCACTTGTGCTTTTTGTCTATATTTTCAGTGATGGAGCTTAACCGTTACATCGCAATGTTATGTTCGCAAAACATATTCCGTAAATGTTACTTTTTAGTTTAGAGTGCACATAGATACACATCAACCACCAAAGATTGTGAACAGTGTTGTTTATTTGGATGACTTATTGGCTTAGAAAAATTTATCACTTTGACTTCTGCCTTATTTAAGGCTAAGGGGAGTTGATTTTTGGGTTTTGGAAAAATACTGACCATGCTATATCGCAGGTTTACTTTTTCTTTGAAATGCTAGTTAACAGAAGTTTTGTATTTTTAATTTGGTTTAGCAGTAAGCTATCTTGCTAGTAGATTTTTTTAGTGAGGGTCAATTTTAGTGCAATGGTTTATGTGTTACCTGAAACGATAAATTTTTTTATTGACGAAGGCAAGACGAGCCACCGAAGGTCGCGAGTCGCAGCCGGAGGCGTACACTTAACTTTATATATATCAATATACTAAGACACAAAATTTCAATTTTCTCTGTGACTTTTTTTGTTTGTCACAGACAGGTCTGCAGGTTGAACGCCTGGGCCGATTTTAGAAATTTTTTTTTCTTCGTGTTGCATGTTCTCTTGCGGAGTGCCTTTTCAATGAGCACTTTTTTTTACGAAAATTGCTTTGTACTCAAAATTAAGCAAATGTTGCTCAAACTTTAGGGATTTTTGCCATTTTTTCAGCTTTTTCACCGCATCTCGACAACCGTTCGTGCTATTTCGGCGATTTTTTTACATAAAATGTATTTTCACGTTTTCTAAACAGCTGCATATAGCTGATTGGCGTATTTCATCTCTTTCCTTAAAAATTAAGCAAAAATTCTCTTAAAATTGACTTAGGGAAAACCTATGTTCATCATATCTCGACACCGTTCGTGCTATCTCGGTCATTTTTTTGAATATACTTGTAAACAATAATATAACAATGAAATAAAACAATAAAATAACAATGACCGTAGTTAGGGAAAACGAATTGCAGAGTAGAATGTTTGCCAAAATTGTCAGGGAACTTCTTTTTTTAAACTTGGGAAGATAAAAATTTTTGGTTTTGGGGCCTAGATATTTAACTTAACCGTCGTTTCTTAAACGGCTTATGATGTGTTATTTTCAATGCCATCTTAAGCCGTTGTTTTATGACATTTAACAGTTCTCTAAAATATATTATATGCCACTGACCGTTGATTTTCAATAAATTAGTTTTGACTTTACCATAGTACACACGACAGGGAATCTCCAGGACCGTCAAAAACCATGGAAAACGGGAATATGTCAATTTTCCGAAGAAATATCAGAAACATTTTTAAACAAACATTTTCTGTGTAAAATTGTTTTTGATTTGTTCTGGAGTTATGGGGTTTGAGGCACGGCACCCTGGTGGTTCTTTGACCTAAAATTCGAAAATTTGTTCTGACATCCTGGACGGGTGAAAGTTTTATTGGAGGTTTTCGGGCATGGGAAACTCACTGTTGATTTTGTTCTTCGACCCATGAGTACGGGAGTATGGCTTTCCCATGGTTCATCAACTTAAAATTCCCAATTTTATTGTGACTCGGGCGATTCTCGGGCATTGGAAAATTATTGCCGGTGATAGTTTTATGCCCTTTAAGGAACAACGGGGTTATCATTCAAAGCCAACACATACTAGTAGAGAAGACACAAACCCTTTATTCTATGATCGTTTAGAGATATGTTTCCTATTACTTCTTAAGATGTTTTGTCTTTGGATCAACGTATTGCTTCTTTGTACTGTCAGTTTATGCAATTGAAAGATATATTTATATGTCATATTGTTGGACAGTCCCACATTGTTCTATATAGATGTTTAGCATGTTATCTAGATTCCTACACGTAACTATTCATATTTCTTTAGGCTGCAAGCATTTAAAATGATACTCCTAGCAATTTGTGCTGTCAAACGAAATTATTTTCCCGCAGTTAGTGCTGGAATTTTTTAGTAACAACATGTTTTTGTTGCAATTATACCCGTATGAAATTCTCAGAACGTAGTGGAGATTGTGTGGTGCAGGGATGAAATATTTTAAATTTCGTCTGTGCGTGTGTGTGACCGACCATAAGTCGACAACATTTTAACCGATTTTCATGATCTTGGACTCATTCGAACCGGCATAATCGATTTACCGCGTATATACATCCCCCAGCGTTTTTGATTTGGGGTCTGAGTCGGGTCAAAATGTGGGTTTTTTGCCCCATTTCACTCCATTTATGTACCCTTCACGGAAGCAAGGTTATTTATATATTAACAATCGAATTTTTTATCCGGATGATTTTATTTTATAGTAAAATGATATGTGCCGATGCCTCTTTTTGTTTTCGATTAAGACTCCGGCTCTGGATTTATGGGGTTTGAGTACGGGGTTATGGCGCTCCAATGGTTCCTCGACCCAAAATTTGTTCTGACGTCTTGCGGCTGATAAGTTTCACTTAGGGGTTTTCCCGATCGGAACCCCGTTTTTTTGTGCCATGCTTCTGGGTCAGAGGTCAAAATGAGGGTTTTTTAGTACCCTTCACGGAAGCAAGGTAATTTTTATCTTAACATTCGGATTTATTTCTCTAGTTGGTTTTATTTCATAGTAAAATGATAAATGCCGATGCCTCTTTTTGTTTTTTATTAAGGCTTTGGTTCTGGAGTTATGGGTTTTGAGGGATGGTGCCCCAATGGTTCCCCTATCCAAAATTTAAAAATTTGTTTGACGTCCTGGGCGGCTGAAAAGTTTCACTTAGGGGTTTTCGGACATGGGAAACTCATTGCCGGTTTTTGTTTTGTTGTAACTTGTGCTGGTATTGTATGATGTCCACATATAGCATATCGACGAATGCTATCGAGAGCTGATTTGATGTGCACGCAAAAGGCGTAGGTGTAGCTATGCTCCATTATGTTCTGCAATCTCTTGGTAGAGTTACTAGTTTTGATTTAGTAACTTCTGGTATGTTTCAGCGGTGACATTATTTCAGGACGTTATCAACACTGATTTGCAAAACTGTTAGTGAGGTTAATCGCATTATGATTTCACGAACAAGCGTAATTCAATGTCTGGTCGAGTTTCCGACAGTCGAATTAGCTCGAACAGCGAAGCATAAGCTTAACGGTTGCGACATCTATTCGGTATGTTGTATGTTGAAAGTTTAATTTGCAAAGGTTGGTGAGACGAATTATTTTGTAACTTCAGCTTTATTTATCATGTTTTGTGTAGGTTTATCCCTGTGTCGTGTATTATTTTCAAGCCAATGTGTTGTCACATAGCGCTTTGGTGACTTGATACTTCATTCGGCTGGCTGCATTCCACAATCAATATATTAAATTTGTCAAATATGAGGAGGGAAATTTTGATTCTAGTACTTAGTGTTGACATTCAAAGCGTATAGATAATTCTTCAGGACTACGAAAGACTCGTTTTAACATGTATTTAACGTTAGTGTAGGATTCACACAAGAAATGTGTATATTTGCAATTTTTGGCAAACCTTACACACGAAAAAATAATCATTCGGGTTTCGGTGGGCCTCTTTCAAATGAAGGGAACTTTTCGAAGCTGACCCTTTCCGGGTTGTGGTGGGAGATCAATAATTGGAAACATTTATATATTAATATATATGCATATATCTTGGCTGTCCCACAGCCCTCCGAAAAGTGTGGAGGGGAAACTTCGGTCATGTTCATTCTCGGGGGAAATTTCAAAGTGGGGGTGATAAATTTTGCTTAAAAATACAAAATATTTCCATATTATCATGCATTTTTATGATGTGAACGTACTTCCAAGCTAAAAAACAATATTTTAGCATTATAAATACGGGATTAATGTTTAAATACGATTTGCAAACAAAGAACATAAATTTTCAGACATAAAAATTTTTGGAATTAGAGTCCAAACATGGGGGTTTCGGCTGAGTGGGGGGGCGGACATGGGGAAAATCTCACGAACATGGGTGGATTTGGCAAGTGGGGGGTCCCTCCCACCCCACCACTGTGGACAGGCCAGTATATTGACACATATGAATATCTTTACTACTACATTCTATGCCTCCGATAGACTAACGAACGCTAAGATTCGGTAAATTTGGACTTTTGCTGGTCGGCGATAGGTATAAATTATTGGGTTCAAACTTTCGAGGGGGTGGTCAGCCCTCGAAAGTCACCTTTAGTGGAACCCGGATGCACGGCCACATGTAAAAAAAGTTAAACGCTCGGCGAGGGGTCAGGGCAGGTGTTAGTCTGCTATTAATAATTTTCAAAGTTCAAAATTGAGCTTCCTGTGCATCTTTTCTTAATATACCTGAGCCTGTCTTGCAGCATAACACTTCACGGGTAACTTAAGCAATTTGTGCTTAACAGTGCGAAGCCTAATTGTTCTGAGGAAAGTCTGAAACATATTACATTTGCCTCTGATTGCATAAGTGATTTGCGCTTCAAAATTATAGATATCACGACTTCCGGTACAGAGAAATGATCAGGATAACTGGGATTTTATCGGCGGCTCAGTAGGTAAGTATTACAAACATATGGTGCAGTTATGTTACTTATGCGTGAAGTTAAGGTGTCCTGCTCTTTTCATGTTATTTTGTCATTACCGATATCGAATTGCAAACTTTTGTTGGGGAAAAAGGCTTAAATTCATTCGGTTTTTGCTAATCGAAAATTTGCAAAATCAAATCAAGTGCCAGAAATTAGACCTTTTGTTCGAGCAGAATTTCGGCGATTTCAATACGCAGAAATTGGGTTCCCCTAATGCCTAATCATTTATTTAGAATTGGTGCAATGTGAAAAAATTTAGTGCGAAGAGATATCACAAATCGATCCTATAGTTAAGCCCTCGGTGTTCGCGAACAAAACTGGTTTAATTCAAATTAATTTTTGCTCCAAAAATTTGGTAATTTTACTTGAATTTCCGCTAACACAAAATGGTTACATCTTAATCGCGAGCGCTGTGTTCGGCAATAGCTTTACGCCGAATTCCAATTGACCAAAATGCGTTCCGTAAAAAATTTGATGCAAAACTACAAAATAGCATGGTTGGTGGGGTCACCTTGGTTCTTACTCGCGCATTACCCTGTTGTATGTTGGATATAGAAGTGTTGTGGCAGAACAATTGTAGATAATCGGATAGGACTATCCATCCATTCATGATATAAAACCGACTGTACTCATGTCAATACCAATGGTTCCGTTAAAATCAGCAAAAATACTAAAAATCCACAGAACGGTGATAAAACTGCTAATGTAACAATGTAACTAGTTTTTTTGCAATAACCTTTTGTTCATGTGCTCAGATATTACGTTTAAATGTAATACACTATTGTACAGTTAAATGAAATACATACACATGTAAATTATTTCCGGCCGCATTTAAGGTTTTTTGTTAACAAACAAGCATGCGACAACCATTGCACAAGGTAAACGAATTACCTTCAATAATGATAAGTGTTATTACTCATTTTAAAGCTCATCCTTTAATCATGTGCATAGCAAACGGAAAACATTTCTTAGGCGTGAACTTTGCGTAATAAAAACATTGGTGCCACTTAACATTTAAAAAATTCGTTTTTGTGTCTGTTCTTATGTAATATTCTGCCAGTAAACAAGAAGAACAAGTAGAAGAATCTGATGTTAGAACGAAAACAGGTACAGCAGTGAGTTAATGTACATCTAATAGTCAACTAGCATTGTAAATATGTAAGAGCCTAAAGATTTGGTGGCTTTGTATAGAGTAACAGCTAGGTTCAGCCTACGTTGAGAGTATTTTTTGCTAAATCAAAATTAAAGGAAACAAATAGAGTTCAGTAAAAATACATGAAATAGCGCTTCTATTGTGTACAAACAGAACATAATTTATATACTATGATATAATGTAAAATATTTTAACGCAAGTCGAGGATCATTCAGGGGTGTCCTAGCTTGCCTAATGGTGCCAGTTGAACGACGAGAAACAAATATAATGTTTCGGCAATAACTTCTTTTCGATACACCTCTCCAATTTTTGAATTGCCTGAAATCTATGCTGGTTATAGACATGGAGATGGCAAATTCTTTATCAAAGGTTTAGATGTTCCTACGAACTTGTCGCGTATAGCTAGCTTGAAGTTTTTCGCTGACAATACGTTATCAGCAAGCAAAGTAACAGTTGCTGACGATACAGTTTTTCAAATGTGCTCTCCAAATTTTAACTTGTGTTTCGGTACACATAACAGGAAGTAATTTTTTCTACGGATTTTCGTATTACTGCTACTTATGTATTACTAGGTTTACTAGTTGCGAATCTAGTATAGTGTCAGAGTTATGGTCGAACATAAGGAACATATGAGGCGCTTGAAGCTCATTTATTTCAAAAGTCGTGTCACCATGAACAGAATGAAAACTTGGCTTCAAAACGAAACTTGTTTAAAACCAACAATTATCTGACAAAACAAAGTTCCTGATATATCCTAAATTCTTTAAAACGAATAAATACAGAACCTTGTTACAACAACATAAAGTTCTTTATATAGATTCAAAGTAAAAAATTGCTGTCTTCTAACTGTTGCTGTAGTTCACCGATCAAGACGTTTTGATATGTTCTTCATAAATGTTTACGTTTAGGCTTAAAGCAATACCTCAAGGTCCAACTATTTGTTGGAAACAGAATTATCGCGAGAATTATTCCCCCTGGGCTACCGAGTTGACAACTATGCCGCCTAGCTTATTCAGGGTCTTATAATTGCTTTTTATCGTGTTGGCATGATTTTTTACATCATGATTCTATTCATGTTATGCTGATTGACTTCTGAAATTTATGTCTTTCAACTGGCCGCGTATCTGTTTACGAAGGTTTTGGTATGAATACTCTAACAAACGTAATGAATGATTCCGATGGCTTAACCAGCCGTTGTTTTGTTCGCAATAACCGCGCATTAAAACTACGTAGTCATTTTCAAAATCGAGTCAGAACGTCTGTGGAATTGTGGTCCAAGGCGAAATTTACCGGGGGAGCTCCAAAAACTAAAAAGGCCAGTTACGTGTCATGCCAGATTCGGAATTTGCCTACGCGTAGAATGTGGAAGCCGCCTTGCATATAATACTGGAAACTAATGCTCCAATTGAATCGAATTAGCCTCAAACACAATCAGTCATTTGCTTGAGTTACAATATTTTCAAAAGCCGTTCTCTTTTCGTATGTAGTTTCGGTATTTCAAATGTTATGCGATTATGGCTTAGGGTATACAACCATACTAATTCGAAATGTGGTTCAATAAATAATTATTACAATGTATGAATGTCGCATTGTCCTTTGTGTTTCAGGGTATCAAATATATCATAGTAGACACTTTTAAACCAACGTTATTGTCAGCTTCATATGTTAAAGAATTATTATAATAGCTCAGAAATCAAGAGAATAATGTGTTTACCTATTAATCTAGATATGTTTAACCAATCTCTAAAAACGAGCAACCGAAACATAGAAATGTATGACTGAATATATTTAGCCAACTCAAAAAATTCATTATAATATACTTATTTCTACTTGCAGTTCTAGCCACTTCCGCCCTAGTACATCGGTTCTAGTAGCCATGTTTAGCCTTGATTCAATGAAAACTTCTTAAATCCAAATACAATATGCTGCAAAATCTGCCTAAACAAGCCATCACAACTGCTATCGAACACATAATAATGCAGTAATAAAATGAATATCACTGCTCAATATCGGAAGTGATAGTCGATGTGGATGTGCGAAAGCTGTAGCAGTCAAAATGTCGCTGCTTGCCATCGACATACGATACAGTGACAATAATTGCCATAGTCCGACAAAAATGTTAGTCTTTTTAAAAAGGTCTGCGTACGAAGCAATGACATATGTGTCATCCATATTAGTGACGGGCAAGAATATCTAGATACGATTTTGCATTGGAATATTACCCGCAACATTGGGATGTCCGGACCGGATATCCTGACATTGCATCGCGTGCCTAGTTGCAAATTTGAAATAATTGGTTCTCGGAGAGAAATTACGGATAATGTTTTATATAGCGTTGGTTCCAAATAATGTATGTGTCGGTTCCGTTCCACATAATGTATGTTTTGTATTAATGATAATATATTATCATAGGATGAATTTGCCTTGAACCAGGCGACTAACGGCGCTTCATAGTTGACCGCCTTGGGGTGCCTTTTATACTTTTATTTTCAAATTTATAGGTTTGTATTTTTCCTCATTCGTTCACTCGTAAGTAACTTTAGACGTTTATTTTTCTCAGCAGGAGGCTTTGAGCCGGGGGTACCTCCGTTTTGCCGAGGGGAAGCCGAAAATGCCGGGCCCCCCACTTTGGACTAACCAGAGCTGCATTTTGGTCAGAGAACATAAATCGTCCCCTCCCTCGCTGACTTGGAGAGTTCCCACTAATTTTTTGCTGAAATTAATCAATTTTAGCCTCAAAAGCGATTTTTATATCAATATTTTGTTATAATTAAAAGTTTTGATCATACATCAATCTTTTTATGCTAGAACGACTTTGCCACAGACCTACCAAAATGGTTCACCCCACTCCAGCCAGTGAGGAGCCAATAAACTAGTGAATTGAATTAAACAAGACAACCTTGTGATAATGTAAAGGAATAAAGTCAATGTGGCCTGTCGTGTTTTTTGAGCAGGTTGATCAAATTTTCGTCATTTTTAGAGTTTCCGTACTTTGAGTTAAAACATCTTGCGATCTCGGTAGAAATTCTCGTTGCAGATCTTTTTCATTTCTATTTTCATATAACCAAATTAAAACTCAAATTTTAATTTGACTAGTCTAAGGATACAAGTTGGCAATATTAAGCCCATTATCCCCTGGCCTGTGTACAGTGGGGGGACACCGGCCCACTTTCGAAATCCTTCATGTTCGTGAGATTTTCCCACATGTCCGTCCCCCCCACTCGGCTGAAACCCCCCCCCCCCCCGCATGTTCACTCTCGGGGAGCAATACGTAACTGAGCCAGAGACTA
>JASANE010010717.1:0-92093 GCA_030248225.1 Trileptium ribeirensis
AAAAATACGTCAAAATAGCAATATGTACTCTAACGAGAACCACATAATATTGTGAAGTATAAATTTAGGAGGTTTAAAAAGAAATATTAGATAAGTTTAAAATTTGCAACTTTTGAGTTTATAATTTTATGTTAGAATTTAGAATTAAAAAGAGGTTAGCTCTGTAAGGGTATTGCAATGCCGCAAAGAGCTACACCTCAAATGATTGCACATTGGCAATATAATTGCACTGTGGCAACAGTACTGCATACGCAACCTAAAGTACCGTGGCACACCGAAAATACGTTTGAAACCCGACGGCGATTATTTTATACCAGTGATACTGGTATTACAAAGTACGGAAGGAATATATGTTATTCATGCATTGTCGTAGAGTATAGGGGCTGCCTCCTTAGGTTCGGACTCCCTCTGCTCGAAACGAAGCACTCGTCCAAACCCTCCAACTGTCGACATGACACGCGTCCAACCCATAGGAACCGAAGGCGCTGAAAACCCCTTCCTACCGCCGGCAGTCTGTCTCGCAAATCGGCTAACCCCCCTCCCCCTTTTACGCGGAAGATCGATGGCATACGACCCGGAGACCTGGCAGTGGCAACACTTCCGTCAGTGGGACATGAGACGTTGACCACGGATTATGTTATTTATATACAGTTTAGGATATTGTATGATAAAGGTTTATAAAAACGTACTAACTTTTCCATTCGTTGAAAATTTTGCCACAGATCGGAACTGGGCGCCCTTGTCATAGGGACACGGTAATGTGACTATTATGTTTTATGCCAATACTGGTGCATTTGGTAAGGAAGGTTTCTGGAATTATTTGAAAACCGACGCTTACTTTCTTTTGGACATATATGTTTTCAAGAAGTGAAGTTTGGTCAATATCGGAAACAGCGGACGTTGATCATTTATTTATATTAATTCGTCCGAGGCGTCATAAGATTTACTGCACGAACGGAGCGCATTAAATTAAGGAAAATTTCGAGAACACCGCTTTAATTGGATAAAGAATTATTTGTGAAGCCGCGTTATATTCCACAAACGCGTCCTATGGTGAGTGTAATAGGCATGTGCGTGTCGACATTAATTCGTTTGCCTTCATATACCAACCTTCATTGTTCCATTTCCTAAACAATAGAATAAAAGAGAAGTACCATATATTTCTAACATTGAATAAACATTCCTTGTAGCTAGCTGTACCGCTTGCAAGGACATCTCGATGTAGCTAGGCAAGTGGTACTGTGTTACTAAGTGTGCCGTTGGTCCTGTGTGTAAAAGTCATCAGGGTGGTGGGGGGGGGGGGGGTGCGGTGCCCCGGGTGCAGTGCGTCGTCCGGGAGGAAAAGTACCCAGCGAGCGTCTGGGGATTCCTCCACCGTGAAATCCTGGATCCTCCACTGTTTAGAAATTTGCTGGATATCAATTATATACGGCAAAATTACCTGGGCTGGGGATTTGTTGTGAACATAGAGACAGCGGTCCTAGGGCGAGGTCCTGCCATTGCACTGTCGTTTGCTTGAACCCTATGTCATCCTCTAGTAGAGATTTGTCAACAGCTTAATTACGCAGTGTGCGATCCTGCATCCTCCACTTTTTAAAAATTTGCTGGATGTTTATTATAGGCGCCAAACAGCTACCTTTTTCAAGTTCTTGCTTGATTCGGCTTTTCGTGAACAGTGCTCGGCTGGACTCGGTTAGGCTCTTCCTATAACAACCTAAGTTCAGCGCTCTGGCTCCAAACAATAAAAGATTGCGACTTCCAATGTAGCTAAGTTTTTTTCAGGTGCGCTGTAGTGGGCTATCATTTTGCTGCGTTTCTAGAAACAAGGGGGATCCGTGGGTCGAATCCAGACAGCGCTTCGGAGGGGGTGCGGTGCCTATGTGTGAAGGTGAGCGCGAAGCTTCGGCGGTGGGTGGAGGACTCCGCGCCTCAGGGGGATGCGGCATCTCGAGCGCCGGGTCGAGCTGGGTACCGTGCCTGGAAGAGGGAGGGCGCTGCGCCTCCGGGTTGGGGGGAGGGTGAGGCCCATTGTGGGGAAAGTTCAGCGTTTTGTAGTGGGTTTGGCGCTACGGGGTGGGGAGGGCTCAGCGCCCTGGGTGAGGGAGATTGCATGGATCCGCCACAGTCTGCCGGAAGCGTACTGAATATTTATTATACGTGGCGTTCCATGTTTTTCAAGCTCTTTCTCGACTCCGCTCATCGTGAACAGTATCCGGTTCGACTCGGTTCAGCTCTTCCCATAAAGGTCACGATCAGATATCACGCCGCATACAATGAGACATGCAAGATAACGTGTGTGCAGCGTGTTACACCGTGGTCCCACAGTTTGCCGCTACTATAGCCGATGATCAGTTAGTGTAAAAGTTGACACGCAATGGACAATGACAGAGTGTCACTGCGGACAATTTATTTTATCCCTGTAGTCGAGAGCGACTAGATAATAATTGTCTAAGTGTATCACGCGGGACTCCGTTTTGCTGAAACTCAGTATTAAACGGGTTTTGATATAACCATTCTCGACTACAGAGGATAAATTTAACTATCCGCTGTGACACTCTGTCATTGTCCATTGAGCGTCAACTGTGACACTAACGGATTAATGGCTATAGTCGGGGCTGACTGCGGGAGAATGGTGTGACACGCTGCACACACGTTACCTTGAATGGCTCACAATAATGTTTGCCACTCACTATTAGAGGGAACATATGCAAAAAGTCAAATAAACTATATGATTGATGTTAGAGCCTTTAGGAGTAGAGCTGATGTAAACCTCTGCTGTTTCTGCTTTTGGTATCGTGCTATTTGACAGAACTGTTCCGATGATTTTGGGCACCAAAGGGGGATCAACGGGAACTCAAAAAATCGAAAACATGTCATAAAACTGGACGAAATCAATATCTTGCGACTCAGCACGTTGAGCTGAATCGATTGGGAATTTCGGGTGTATTTTCAAAATGGACCAATTTCTGAGTGGAGGATTCTAGGAAAGACGATCCTAATATCAATTATAATAATTAGTGTTTGTTGTTTTAGCAAATACCTTTTAAGAGCCTAACTTTCGACTCCATTCTCTGAAACACAAGTCAGGCCTGGCTCGACTCTTCAGACATCACGGCAGGCTCTACTCGGCTATAGAGGTGAGCCGAGTTTGGAGCCCAAATTCTCTGTTGTATCTTGAAGCTTTATCATTAATTTTTCCACTGATTTAACCCTGACCCTAAACTGTATTTAGTGACCATTTAAAAGAATAATACAAGGTAACAATGCTACGATGTAACATGTTAAATGCATATGTTTATTCATGTGATATTCTGGAACAAGGTTTGAACAATATTAGTTAATGTTCCCTAAGTGTTCCGAAGTACGTTTTTAATGCAAATGCTGCTGCCACACAAGGTTTTTCAAAACTCTAACCGTTATAATAGCTACAAACATATGACGTCTGCCAAAGTATTGAGGAACGCGCTCAAAGAGACATATTGCGTGCTAGTTTTTAAAGCCTAATAACGCAAATTAATTTAAATAAATATATATTTTAATACTAACGATGGTGCTTTATTAAAAGACTACATATAGAATACAGACACGTTCACTGTATCAAAAAGATTATTAGCTGAAATGTAATAATTTCTTTATGCAACATAATTATCCGTTCATAAGTCATATATGGCCCTGCGTAAGCTAAATGTAATTTTTTACACATTGCCTTGTTAAAAATATTTTAAACCCATAAACTTGCAGATAATGCAAGTAACTGCCGTTACTTTATATATATATCGATATGCTACAGCATAAAATGACTCTAAATGCCCTTAACATTTTGGCAGTCGTCAAATGTTTTTATAGCTATTATAACGGTTAGAGTTTTGAAAAAACCTTGTGTGGCAGTAGCATTTGCATTAAAACGTGCTTCGGAACACTTAGGGAACATTAACTAATATTGTTCAAGCCTTGTTCCAGAATTTTACATGAATAAACATATGCATGTTACATCGTAGCATTGTTACCTTGTCTTAAACTGTGGGGCGCCTTTTGCTTCGAATTATGAAAACTTTCAACATTTAACAACAAATACAAGAACTCTAAAATATTGTACAAAACCGAAAAACGTATATTATTAAATTGGACAGCAAGGCGCGAAGAAATTTTTTTTGACGTTTAAAACCATGTTTTGAACCAAAATTTTGATGAAATTGACAAATTTTTAACTTCAAAATACATTTGTGTTTACATCATGTGTTTATGTCATCTCGGATTGCGTAAGCGAAAAAATTCGTCAGGGAAAGCAAAAAGTTTGCTAGAAAGCCTCTACTATGGTGTACCCGTGTTTGCCAGAGAGAACTCGAAAATACAAGAGCCCCACTTTTGAAAAACTTGATGTAGAGGAAAATTTATGAAAAAAAAATCGGTCAAATAATATTTTGAAGTTGAAAAACATAGATAATACTATTTTAAATAGAAAGTTAATAAAAAAGCTTAAAGTATTGAGAATTTCAGAAGTAAATTTCGTGGTTTAAAAGAAAAATTTTAAATGAGATAAATTTATAAATACAAGTTTATTATATTATGTAGCTTGTATATTTAAATTATGCTGAAAGACACAGGCGGGTTTAGATATACTTCTTTAAGGCGTTTAGCCAGATAACGCCTATTCTGGACCGGAAAATTATTCGCCTATCTTTCCTAGTCATGCCAGTAAAATTTCGGGTTTACATCTACATTACATGTCTGTCATAGGACAAGCATAGCAAAAGCTGAATCCACGTAGAGCCAACTATTCCGAACCTATTGTAAATATGTGTATGAATCTTGGTCGTGCTAGATTAAAACAGTCGATTTTGGATGTGCTATTAATTCCTTTAGCTACGACTATGTTAAGGATATATCAATGTTATCGTATGCACGTTGTACCTAGACCAGTGTCAGAATTTAAACTTACTATCGACAGTATAACATTAAAGCTATAGTAACGATCGTGATACCACCGTGATTTCGTCACAAAATAGGCTATTATTTCTCATTCAGTTGCAGGAGTTATTAGCTAGATATTAGGCACGCAGCTGCAAAAACTCAGGTGACATGAATTGCGAAAATTTTTGTTTAGCCGCTTTTCAGCGGTTATAATGTTGTAAACGACAAGAGCAAAATTCGCCTCGATTTTGGTCGGAAACGTGGAGTTGATTAACTGTTACTCGTGAAAAATGAGACAAGTATATTTGCTTTTAATAATATCGACGCCTTAATTACAGAACGCTCTAAACCCAAAAAGTTGGTTTCGAAAAAAAATTTATTTAGCTGTAATTGCAATGTAGGCATAAATTTTTTGCCAATTTGATAATTGTTAAAAGTAGAAACAGCATATGTGAAAAAATAGCGACCTCCTTTTCTATGCGGGAACAACCGTCGCAACTGGATCCAGCGAGTTTTGAATTAAGTACACATGTGCCGATGGTTAATCATCATGTATAAATTACGGTTTTTTTTTGTATTTTTTAATTAATATCCCTTTCATGCCGGAATTAATTTGTGTAACGTGCAATGTTTGACAAACTCAAGCTCCCGCCGGGGATCGAACTCGGAACGTACGGGTGAAACTTGTGTACGCAACCGCAAACCACTGAGCTATCTGGGACCTGTTGCTCGGTTCCTTAAGGAACCTCACAACGTGTGCGAATAACAACGCACGTTCAAACGTACGACATGCGACAAACTCAGTAAACGCAGCGACTCGCAATGTGAGTTAGGTCCATTTGGACCTAGCCGACATGAAAGGGATATATATGCATATATTTACAGATCATAGGTGTCTACACCTGTCGTCTTAGGAGTGGTTAGACGGTCGCCGTGGGAAGGTCCTTAGGGTGAGGGTGCTGGTGTTTGTAGGCACCTCGAGAAGGGTAAATTTCCTAATTTTGAGCAACTTAAAATTTTCCTAATTTTGCTAAAAATTCTTGCAACTTTTCCCGAATTCTGATTAACTATTCCAAATTTTAAGTATTTTACAATAATTTTTACCAAATTTTTGTTAATATACTGGGACGCACGCAGCCGGACGCTGATCTCTCGCTATCTGCTCGGAGCAGTTAAGAAATGCTGCGAGTTATTTTCGATTTATTTTGGCAAATTTTTGGTGAAATTTTTAAATAGGATAGGAGGATGGTTTGTGTTTGCGTCAGGGGTAGATTTGGCTTTGGGGGAGGTACGATTCGGATTTTCAGGGGTAAACCCCTATGCCCTCACCATTGATACCTACTAGAAAGACAGTTCGCAATTTGTAATTATATATACATAGCTAGTCCACGTATATATTTTTGTTAATATAAGGTGAGGCCTCTGTGGGGATTGGGGGTGCAGTGGGTTCCCAATGGTTCCCTGGGTCTAAACCCCCACAAAAATTGCAAATTCCCTTCTCCAAATCCAAAAATTCCAGTTTACAAATTTATCATACAGTCCCAACCCAATCCAAATTTAAAATCTTAACTTTCTTGATTTTATTGATTTAGTTTGCACAAATTTCGTTTTGTTTTATTATTAGCTAACATATGGTTAGTTGACTTTAATTTTAGCTTTTAGTCTGTCTTTTTTCTCGGTGGAGTTGTAGTTGTCGGTCTCGCTTGATCGGGTTGTCGACGAGTTCTGACGAAAAGAATTTCGCCGTTGTATTTATTATTATTATTGAATTTGGTTTTTTGGTTTTGGTGCATACTTAGCTACCCAAAAGCAAAGTAGCTTGATTATCTAGCAGTGATTGTGTTAGAATTATCGGCTGAGTTCACAAAAGGTTCAAGGCAACGTTGCTCGATAGGCTGGTATTTTATTGGTTTTAACAACGATTATGGTTTTCAAACGAGCTTTTGAGACAATTGCGCAAAGAACTGCGTTACTTCTGGAGAGTGTCGGAGTTTGTGTTTAAACGAATTGTCAGCACGGTGTACGTTCAAGAGTGGAATGGACACGACTGAGCTTAACACGTCTGAGAGTGTCGAAGACCTCTTCTACGGTAACCAGAAAATTTGCGATCCTTTCGTTTGTTCGTAAGAATGCCGCTGGTCGATCAAAGTTTGCCGAATTAAAATGGAAGCAAAGAATCTATTAAGAAGCTCACAGTCTTCTTAAGGGCTTTCGGCCAGTATGCCGTCTGCCCGCCTCAAAGGGCCAATTGTGACTCTTAAAGTCTGTCCACACAGAGCATATTTGAAAAACAATTTACGATCAACGTTTATAATATCCGCCAACTTCCTTTCATATGATTAGATGGCTTCTTCGGCGTGGAACTCATAAGTGATGCTTTTTCCTGGCCCATGACATAGCCGTATTACGGCGCTTAAGCCGACAAAAGGCGTTATGCTTTTGCATAATTGCTCGCCAAGCCTGACCATCTGCCCATATGGGTTTGCGACGTTTTGGTCATGGATTTCAGCTTAATAAAATGTCTGATGGTTCTTGAAGCACTTTATACATCTCTTTCCAAGCACCAGATACGTCGAGATTCCGAATCAACGCCACATCCATTCCACCTGGGACAAATACTTTATTCATTATTCATTACCTTCCACCCATGGTTGTGGCTGTGCACGGCTGAATGCTTTGGTAATTGCTTCTGTCATGGGGAGGTCGTCGGAACCTTCCGATAGGTTCCAACCATTGTGCCCTGAAATGAAGACGGAGCCGCAGCACCAGCCAGCTAAATCGCTCCACATTGGTGCAATCGCGACTTGAAGGATTTTAGAGTTGGGGCGGAGACCACTAAATGCGGGAGCATGTTCCATATGGTCACGTTGCGATGTGCGAAGCTATACCTGCGACTGTTTAGGCGTGCAGTTGATTTAGCGTAAAGTTGTAGTGAATGTCGCCTCAGTCTCTGAATTGGCGTTATGAAGTCAAACAAAATTTCGGGATCGAAGTTGCATAAATTATGTGTAAGTTTGTATAGCAGAATGAGATCCGATCTTAGGCGGCGAGTTTCGAGCGACTGTAAGCGTAGCGTTGTTAGTCTATTGTCATAACTAAGTGGTGCGATTGGTGGAGCTAGTTTGGTGGCGACGGCTTGAACTTTTTCTAACACAGCGATGTCCTTTTTTGGTGTGGATTCCAACAACTGGCGTACTCGCGTTGAGGTCGCGCGATGGCTATGATTAGGTGGACGATGGAGTTGGCACCAATGTACCGGTAGGACCGCCTGATTTGTGACACAGATTTACTAGCCTTGGAGGCTATTTGATTGCAGTGTTCCAAGAATTTCATGTTGCTGGAGAAGTTAACACGTAGATACTTCGTGCAGGTTGCAGTTGGAATGATTTCGTTGTTCAGGCTATAGGTGTTGCTGGGATTATTGTAACCAAGATGAAGTACATTGCATTTTAAGACGTTAAAGTTCATGAGCCACGTTTTCGACCATTCCATTACTCCATCAAGGTCATTCTGCAACGAGTTTCTGTCGAGATCTGGATATTTGCTTGAGATGCGGCGGCACAAGGCAGCGTCGTCAGCAAATTTGAAGATAGCTGAGTCAGTGTGTTCATCGAGATCATCGATGTATATGTTAAACAGTAACGGCCCGATGGTCGACCTTTGACTGTCTATGTCGCTCTGGCGGGATGTGGATGAACCTAAGGACACCAGCTGTTTTCGATTGGTCAGTAGTGCCGTTATCCAAGCTAAGATAGGATCACCAATGCCGTATCCATGTAGTTTTATTATCAGTCGCTGATGGGGTACTTTGGCGAACGCCTTTTGTAGGTCTAAGAAGACAGCATCTACATAATCCCCTTGATCTAGGATCGTCGTGACAAAATCCGTGAATTTAACGAGAAGTAGCTCACATGATCGTTTTTGGGTAAATCCAAATTACGAGTGGTAAAGTAGGTTATTTATTTATTTATATTTATATATTTATGTATATTTATTATAGAAAGTTGTTGATGGCGTCATTTACGATCGATTCCAGTATTTTAGCACATGAGCTGGTCAAACTAATAGGTCTATAATTGTTAACGTCTTGAAGCGAGCCGCTTTTATGAATTGGGATAACTTTTGTAAATTTCAAACGGATGGGAGTTGACCAGACGCAATGAAGCAGTTGAAGAGGTGGCGCAGAGGTGCTGCAAGAGGAAGGTTGCATTTGTTTAGAAAGTAGTTGCTGATGGTATCTAAGCCGGGGCACGCACTAAGTTTGCACGATAGTAATGTGTTACGAACGGTTAGGTCAGATATAGTTATGGAACTTAGGAACACTGTTGTTCTATCATTGTAACTAGGAAGCTGATTTAACGGTTCCCGAGTGAACACACTGCAGAAAAATTCGTTGAATAAATCGACCATGCATTGTTCATCAGTAATCGTGGCGTTACCAATTTTCAACGAAGTTGGACGGTTGCGTGATTTGGTTTTGCGGTTGATATATGCATAGAATGCTTTTGGGTTGTAACTAATATTATCTGCTAATTTCTTTTCGTAGTTCCAGACGGCGTTCTTGACGAGTTGGTCAGAAAATCTAGTTGCAGCTGTATAATTGACCCAGGTCTCATGAATGTTATGTCGCTTATGGCGGATAAGAGCTATGTGTTGGGCTTTGAGAGCTTCATGCGTTCGGTGGTTGGCCCAAGCGGTTTGCGACGGTGGTAAGTCTGTATCGATGGAACAGTTGAACAAGCGACGCTTATAACAGAGGCAATCTTTTTCCACGCGATATCTACAGAGTCGGCGGTATTCATGTTAGTCAAGGAAGTTAATGTATTGCATATGTTATGCCAATTAGCACGGCTCCAATTGATAGATTTTTTGCTACGTGTGTCAGAAGCTGCTGGCGAGGCTATTTCGAAGACAACAGAGTTATGAGCGCTGTTGGATATTATTGGAGCGATAGATGTGTTACCTATCGTTCCTTCAGTATCGCTGAAGACTAGATCGAGAACGTTGTTTTTACGAGTCGGCTCGAAGACATGTTGCGTGAGGCCAGCTGAGATGATAGCGTTAGTGAAGTTTTCTGAGTTAGTAGGAAAGTTTAAGGATCGCCAATTTATTGTAGGATAGTTGAAATCACCAAGTAAAATTGTTCGGTCACAGGGATATGACAGTATTTCAGATATTATCTGATTCAGTTGGTCATTCTGTGCTTGTGAGTTGAACTGTGAACGGTAGGCGCATATGATGAGTAAGACCGCTCGTAGTGATGAAGCAACCACAGACATCTGCATATTTATTGACGAAGAGCTCAGTGGCGTTCTCGGCTGTCAGATAGTGTGCTGCGTATATCGCGCACCCACCACCCCTCGTTTTCCGATCACCCCGGTATATGCTATAGTTATCTATGCTTAACTCACTATCCTTGGATTACACAATGTTTCGGTGACCGCAATGAGTGCTGCTGGGCATATAATGTCAGATGGTTTATTTAAGGCAATAGGGAACGTGCGTTGAACATGATGCAGTTCAAATTTTTATTTTGTTGTAATGTTTGTGTGGAGCTAGTTTTGTGTTTGCCTCGTAAAACATAATTATTAGAATGGTTGGTAAAGTCGTTACTTACAATGTTTGAAGGAGTAGAACTTTTGCTTGAGTTAAACCAATTATTATGGTACGTAGTATCAATCACGGCGCTAGTATAACATACGTTAGTAGTATTGTTAAAATTATGTATAGAACATTTACTCGAACTCGTGTTTGGGCAAGCTACCGAGCTAGAGGTCCGATATGTCGGCCCGCTTATTGACCTCCGGCGTGTCCGTTGCGACCGACTAAAGGGGCAATTCTACCATTAACAAATCTGAGAGCTTCACCTTTACTCTTCCGTAACACATAAGATTGATATTGCTTCTGCTCGTTGAGCTGCTGATTCTTAGTCAAATCTCTTTTGATACTAATTCTCTTAAATCGAGGATCGGTTACATCTTTCAAGTTGGATGCTTCCACTAATAATGTATTCACCATGATACTATCTGCAAAGACAATGTTAAGCGGTCGCTTACCAGAATCAGACCGTCCGAGACGGTATGCTGAGACGGTATGCTGAGACGGCAACAAGCTCGCTTGCGCTGATTGATAGCAGAATTTGGTTGACCAGCATGATGTCATATTTGGGCGGTTTGTCCGGAACTTCTTCAGATGCGACGAATTCTGCGAGATTAAAAATAACACAGTTCGTTTGGTGTCGCTGAATATCCTGCATTTCAGTCACCGCGCGGTTTACTATTTCCTGTGGCCCCAGCTGTTCTTCCGTATCAGTAACATTTATCGGATCCGCGGAATTATATAGTAGATTTACTAAGTAGAGAGTCAATCTTACCAGATAGCTGTTCAAGTAGAGTTTGTTGTTTCTGTACAATGATAGACAGCGATTCAATTAGCGTCTTCTGCAAGCCGATATCAGTAAACAACTGCGTTGCCATCGGACTGCACGATATGCACGTAAAATGGACCTGCGGCACTGGTTTCGTCAATTCCTTGAAAGTTGCTGGAGAGATTGTGGTGCATGTGAGATGTTGAGGTAATTTGCAAGCAGAACATACCAGTTAAGAATCGTTAAATTCGACGTTTATACGTTTTTGAAACGAGGCAATAGCGCATATTACATCATCATCTTCACTAGTACTGTTACTACGTAAAAGGGCGTGAACCATAATAAATAAAAACAACCTGAATAATCACTTAGAAACTTAATCACATATATATTGAATCTGATGTGGCTCGCATCCGATCATACTTTCTTCGGTCCCGGCGATCAGGATGAGAAACGCTAGATGATGTATGGCACAGTAAAAACTGGACACAAAATACGACAATTTTAGCGGTGCTAGAGTATCAAGATTGGAGATATTTCTGTCCACATTTGAGAAAGTAAGATCTAGGATACTACCGCCTCGTATGACCTACTCGACGTGCTGGATAAGACACCAGCAGATAATACACATGTCCATAAAAGCATCATGTCTGGTAGGCCACGAAAAATTTGCCCAATCAACATTGGACATATTGAAGTCACCACATAGAAATATTGCCAGAAAGTCACCATAGCCGCCAATGTGGCGTAGTACACTATGGAGATTACAGTCATTTTCTGTGCATGACTACGGAGAGCAATAGAAATATCCAGCCAGTATTTTGCCACCACTTACTGGGACCTCACAAAATACAACGTCCTGGAACAACTCGCTACCATTAATCCTTGCTGGCACTGCCTTCAGCTCTGCCTTGGTTTAGATTAAAGCCCCCCCCCGATGCGTCTGTCAGTACGGTCGCGTCGAAACAAACTATAGTTTGGAAGCGCCAATTCATTATCATCGTTCAAGCCAGTTGCCCATGCCTCAATTATAAATACAAAGTCATAATCATTCATAATTACAAAAAGTTCCAGCTCCTTGAGTTTATTAATTACCGATCTAGGGTTGATTAAAACAGATTTAAAACCATAATTCATCAAACGATTTGCACCAGAAATTTTTAAATATTGCAACTTGTACGTAAAAAGCTATCGCGATATGACGATAAAACGTTAACAGAATTAAAATTAAAATTTGTAAACCACATAGGATTAGTAGCAGAAGTTTCCGTTGTTGTTTGTTCCCAGAGCTGGCCGCGTCGTGCTGCAGTTGCGGTCCCTGATGGTACGTAGTGCTCCCATCTTCGCTCTTTTATTTCGCACCTCGTTAAAGACCTTTACTTCAAGAGCGGTTCGATCGGGGTTTATGTCGATTCCCCGATATTTATGACCTTCCGGCAAGCCATGAAGTTGACCCCGACAAGATATTACTGCATTTCTATTTTCCTCATTGTGAAGCGCTACTTTCAAAAGCCTAGGCCTTTCAACCTTTTCCCGATGGAACAATTGATATATTATCAGAGGAAACATAATTTTACACATCAATAGCGTGCTGTTTACGAACTTTCCCGTCGACGGTTGTCGATTCGGTCAATCGTGTAATAGTTACTACGTTACGCTTGCGTTGCTGACGTTCATCAATTTCAGACATGACTCTTTATGCAATATCTGCTTCATTATTACAAACGAATGTTTTATGTTGACGGACATCGCTACTGACAGACGCGATCTGTATCGTGGAGGGGGTTAATCCGGCGTGCAAAGCGTCGATTTTCCCCGTGACATCAAGAACCAAACTTTCCAATTTTCTTGACGTGTTTCAAATACGGCTAGCCGCTCCTCCAGAGACGTAAGCATACCCCAATTATCGTCAATTACTAGCCGACACGTAGAGCAGAACCACCGCCAGCCGCTGTCAGGCTTAGCGACATCCGCGAACATGCTATTGACGCTCACCTTCGAGCATTTGCGATGATAGGCTTTTTGACATTTCTCACAAGATATTTTGTATGCATCTCCGTTACTTCCACACAACAAGCAGGATCACCGCATTGACGTTTACCATCATTTTGGGTATCATCAACCATTGTATAGGTAGTTATTTTATATTTATAGTGTCAATAATCACGTTAATCACCTGTCTGCATTCATAACCAGACGAGGCGGAAACGGCAATTTAGATGTCTTGAAGCTGTTCCAAAGCATGGAGCCGGAATTTAAAAGCTGTAAGGGAAGCGGCTGTAACCGTTGAGCGGGGCAAGTTATTCGACATACTGATGACACTGTGATCAAACAAATATCGGACTGAATTTAATCGAAGGATGCTAAGTGCTCTCATAAAATCGTAACCACGTTGTCCCATATTCAATGTCGATTCAATTTGATCAAACACAGAAGAGTTAAATTGGTTGTTGTTGAAAAGCTTATACAGAAGAATCATGTCCCGGTGTATTCGCCGCGTGGAAACTTTCTGTAGGCCCAACCGCCTTAAACGTTCGTCATGCCCAACTGTGAACAGGCCCAATACTCTTTTTGTTGCATATCGTTGGAGTTTTTCAAGTAAAACCACACTACGGCATAAATATGGACTCCAAGCTTCAGGGGAATATTTTAATTTGGATTTATTAAACTATTTATATAGTAGAAGAAACACATATCGTGGCATTGGGTTAAAGACTCGAAATATTGTATAGAGCATACAAAAAATTGACGATACCACCGATTATACATGGCCGAACGATTTCAAATCATTCGAAATTATAACATCCAGATCATTAAACTCGATTAAAACTCTCAAACCAGGACTAGAACATAGTTGTAGCCTGGTTCAGATAACTAAAACACATCATTTTGCATTTTTAGGTAAAGATCAAGCTGTTATCTTTAGCCCATCTTTGGGCACCACTAATATTTCTTTTAAACATAATTACATCAGCAGCATAATCAGATCACGACAGTGCTTGCCCGAAGCGTGTTTCATCCGTAGATTTGTCGACGAAGAATTTCACCCATCGAAGCCATCAATTAACAAAACAAATAGTGTTGGAGCCAACACCATCCCCTCCTGTACCTCACTATCATCCTTGACAATGTCTGACTTAGCACCATCAATTACAACGGAATGGTTGCGATTATACAATAAGTTTCTGATACGGGCCAGTATATGCCCACCAATACCATATGATTGCTCTGGGCTCTCCATTCGCTGAAAATTTTGCCAGTGGCATTTTGCCAAGAGGAAAAGGGTTAAAAATCGTGTCAGAAACACTGTCAAAACGCTTTTGCTGAATAGAAAAAGCGATTTTGAAGCAAATTTTGACAAAATCTGCGAAATTTTTTGCTCCATAGCGGAATTTAAAACAAATTTTCGTCAAACGTTATGTACTTTGGACGGATTGGAAACAAAAAAAATTTCTAAGAGGCGGTGAACCGGGGGAGCCCAAAGTTTTGCCAGGGGGGATGAACCGGTGGGCACCTATTCTGAACCAGGGGGAACCTAAAAATGTCAGCCCCCACCCCTTCCCCCCAAATTAGAAATCCCAGTTGTTATAAGCCGAGTATGCCGTACCCTATCGAAGGCTATAAATAAATACAAATAAGCGCAGTTAGCTTCGGCCGAGTTAGTGACAAATTTCAAAAGCGCCCAAACCTCTAACGTAGCTGTTCGCCCCTGCACAAATCCTAATTGAGGTAGTTTTAGCACATTGTTATCCAGCGCATATATCTGCTATTTTTGTTGCAATATCTTCTCAAGCACTTTCGAAACACAAGATGTTAAACTTATTGGCCTAATCACAGTCATTTATGATAAATATTTATGTATAAATTGATATTTCGTTTACATAGATGGAGGTAGTAGATTATTCAGGTACAGACGATTCTGCTCCTCTTGGCAATGACATAGGCGACATCACGCCGATTTTCCTGGAGCAACCGCTTGCCCAAGTTATTGCTGGTGCATTCACATGGGCTTCTATTTTTGTTTCAGTTCACCATGTAAGTTGACACTCGTTGTATACTGTCAGGTATCCAATAAATCTTTGAAACAATATCAGCTTCCCTTGTATTATGTATATACTGTGATCGCCTTATGCGGCGAAGTTTGCTTCAATGTTTATATGTTTCAACTGTATTGTAAACATAAATGATATATTCGATTGGTATATATATTCACGTTTTACAACCATTATTAGCGCAGCTATAGTAAAAGTCAATGTGGTTGGTGAGTGGACGCGTATTTTTTGTAACATTTCAGACTGTTTTTGATTGATTGATTTCAGATTTCGTTTGAACATGTACGTCGTGTTAAGTATATATGTCAGCTTATTATATAAATATTTATCAGGAAATAACTACAATTACGTTCTGGCGGCAATCCTAAAACCACGCCGGAATCCGAATTTCGGCTAAAATTATTGTTTTAAATTTTCCATATTCATTGTTCCGTTTATGGTCCAAACACACATTTTTGTGTGCCGAATGATTAATTCCTTTTCAAAACAAAAAATATAGTTTAAACTGAGCAATTTGCACTGTAAAATTTAACCAGTATATATAAGTACATGCCGTAGGAATTGTTCATCTTAACCTGATATTAACGGAAACAAAGCACGTAGATGTCTTTGACGTATTTACACTGGCTTCTCCGCTGGCTGAAAATTTTCGGCTTGGAAACGAAGGGGTGCCTGGATTTACCGGGGCACGTATATAAACTACTCCCGTGGATGGACTTGGACTTCGAAATCTGAAAATTTATATCCGTTAGGCAAAACTAAAAAATGTTAATAATTTGCTTCAGAACCGGTGCAAAAATGTGTATATTGAGCAAAGCAACTTTTCAGCTAATTTTTAACTTAAAATTGATCAAAAATGTTGATAAAACTTTAGCCTTCATTTATAAAGTTTTATATCAACTGGGGTGTTTTTGCCTGGGGGAGCAAAAGTTTTGCTCTGGTGCGCTAAAGTATGAATTGTTTCGTTGGCTTTAAAAAGTGAGAGCGGAATTATGGTGTGTGGCATGACTTATTGGCGTTCCTATTTTTTGAACGAAGGGTTTCTTTGTAAATATGCGACTTTTGAAACTTTAGCGTTTTTGAATGTAAATGGATAAAATAGATGTATATATCGTTTTTATAACGCAGGCGACACACTTGCTGTTGAGGTTTAACTTTAAACATAAGGAGAGTTGATATGCAGTGATTTAAAGTTATCAGAGAATTACGACAAACTTGCCGGCTGTTTCATCTTGAGGTATATACGGGTTGTAGTATTCTTCGTCGAACAATAATGCATTAAATTAAAATTTTGGCTTATCTACTTTGTAGCGGTCCGTTGTACGTCCTTATTTTGAGTGTCATGTTTGTGTATTGAGCACGCACTTCGAGCGCGACATTCTTGTGATCGAGCGGGTTCAATGATATTAAATTAAACTGCACAATTCAATTCGGCATCTTGATTATTATAGTCGCCTGCGCTACTCGGGATTACAGTTGTTAAAGGCAATGCGCATCCGTAGTGATTTTATGCTCATCTATAAAAATTACAACGTGGGACAAGATCTAAACATTTCCAGTTTTTTTGTGGGAAGTATCCTGGTTTATAATTTGTTATAGTCTGGAGACTGTTGTCATTGTGTGTAATGAATGTTTTCTTATTTTTCCCATAGGGTGGTGAGGTTATGGAATAACGTCCTTGCTTATGTGGTAAGTTTTCTGTCGTTATCATCATTCAAGCATAGGCTTGAAACCATCAGTTCTTGTTGCCACCACCATTTTTCACATGTTGGTCTCAGTCATAAATAGTTTGCTTTAACGAGGAAGGATAAAACATTTAATTGGTGGACCACTAGAGCCAGAAAAATTGTGCTAGCAAGGTTACTTATTCTCAGCTGAGGGCCTCAACTACCGCTTAAAGTGTAGTTTCTCCATTTGCTGGAAATATTGGCATGGGCATAAACCTGGGGCGCAAGATTATGACAGGGGATAGAGATTAGTTGGCGCACTCCTCAAAATACATAACAACTAAAATAAAATATGCATGACACATGGATTTTTTTGATCTTGCATTTTTGATCTATATATTATATTATTCTTAAGATTTTTTGCTGAATATTTTCAGATTTATCATCATCTTCGTTCTTATACTTGTCCCAGTGAACAGCGGTGGATTGTTCGTATCCTTTTGATCATTCCAATTTATTCTTTCCAGTCATGGTTGTCGTTGTTATTTATTGGAAAAGAGCGATACTACATCTACTTTAACAGTGTTCGAGACTGCTATGAAGCTTTCGTAATATATAGTTTTCTTAGCTTGTGCAATGAATATCTTGGTGGTGAAAGTAATATAATGGCAGAAATTCGCGGAAAGCCGATTCGGTTAGTAACTTCAAATTTTAATGAACGTATTTGTTTGATGTACTCTGTATACTAGGTGCTCTGCTCTCACCTCTTGATTTATCAAACATCGCTTATGTTTTATGTAGCCAACGATACGTTCAATGCATCTGTGGCGTGTAATCGAATCTCTCATAAACAAATGTGAAAACTTTGGCCAAATCAGGGATATATTTCAAAAGCTATGCATAACAACTGTATCTACTAAAAATAGAGCATTTTTATTTCTTTCTTCGTATTAGAGTATGCATACGTAATTGTCGCGGAAATTAGTGTTACGAGGATGTTCACGTTACATAAAAACGTTAGTGCTGCTAAAATTGTTTAATTCGGCCTAAATGCTCGTAAACTTACAATGATTTGGACGCAAAAGAGATGTTTAAACTTCTGATTTGTTCGCAGAAACCGTTGCTATAAATAGGACACTAATGCCGAAAAAAGCATTGCGATGAAGCTGTTGAGTCGCCATCAGGTTTTTGCCTGTAGCAGCGGGCGAACAATAATTTTAAAACGTTGGTTATTCAGTTAGTGCTCTACAACCGATAGAGTACTTTCGAGTCGTTTCCGGTACCATGAAATGTATTTTGAAAAAAATTAGCTGAGTATAAACTAACGATTGTCCTGCTTTATTCAGAGATAGACTATACGTACTAAACTACCGTTTATTAGCGTCTTCCTCATAAGAACAGCGCTGCATATATATCTTTAAGTAAAACAAAGCGAGCGAAGCGAGTGGACTTTCTATTCAAGGCGCTTGGGTGAAATCCGTGAAAATTTCTTTTTTGTCTATCCCTGTCATTCATAATTCATTTTCGTATGGGCGGATTTAGAAGAATTTTTTGCTCGAGAGCAAAAGTATGACGGCTTTCCCTCTAGTTGCACGCTAACGGCCAAGGGCGTAGCCAGGAGGGGGGATTACGGGGGTCGCGACCCCCCCGTTTGGCTCAACCCCAAACAAAATTTTTTTGAACGATTCCTGTTGAAAATCATGTCGGAAATTGTCCTAAAACTATCCTCTCTCGCACTTGAAAACAATTACTTTCAACCGTATTTTTGACCAAACTTCACATTTTGTATTAAAATTCGCTAATTTGGCAACAGCTACATTATTTACTTGTTTATGGCGTACTTAATATATCAATTCTGGACCCCGCTTTCACATTTCTGAGCGCGATCCCCCCAGGACCTCCCCCTTTTAGGTACCCACTGTGGGCCGCGACCCCTCCCCTTTCAAAATTCCTGGCTACGCCCTTGCTAACAGCTCCGACCCCTATCTACCGGGCCAGAATGACTAAAAACAGGTTTTAAGGGTTCTTTGCCAAATCTGGACATACGGGTACCAGTGTGCAGCCCATATCTCACAGCACACGCTTCGCATCGAAAATGGAAAACATCGGCCAGAATCAGCACATCGAGATGTACAACTTTGCTTACCATGACTTTTTGTGGAACCATTCCCTGTCCCGATATGAGCCCGAATAAGTTTTGTCGACCTTTTGCCACAAATATATACCGATTTTCAAATTTTGCCGTATTATTGCGTGTTTTTAGTTTATTATGAGCGCCTATTAGATTATAAAGCACGCTGAATACTACAGTTTGCTATCTCTAGTCCAATTTGACTATAATGTGCTTTTTCATAAAGTTAAAGGGTTTCACGCTGAACGAGTTTGATTTCCGAAATGTAGTGCGTTTTTGTTTGTCTGATTACGTATTTCGTGCAGGGCATCAAGAATAGTCTATATATATTTCTGAAAACTGACTACACTGACTTTGTTATCTATAGTCCAACATATATTTTCTGCCTTCTCAATGGTTTCCAATAGGTTTAGGGTCGTATTGTATTTGGTTACGTATTGCCTACAGATCATCAAGAATTGTCAATATAATATCGTCGGTTTTTAATAGTTTGTTACATGGTATCAAAAATAATCTATATAGAGGTTTTTCAGTGTGCTCAATACAATTATTTGGTTATCTAGGGTCCAGCTTGCGTATTTAATGAGTTTTTAGTGGATTTATTGTAAATGAACGCACTTGCAGAATATAGTCTGTCTTCAGTTGTTTGGTTACGTATTGCGTATCAAGAATCGTCTATATTGATTTTGCGGTACGCTGGATGCGGTGGTTAGATATCTAGAAACCAGCACAAATAAATGATGCGTTGTCAATTGCTTTCTATGAGTTTAGTATCAACACGGTTTTAGGATTTTCAACGGGTTCAGGGATATTATATATATCAAACACAGCCTGTTGCAGGTGACTAAACAAAACGGTAACTTAAAAATGAAACCACACTCGCTTCGTTTTATCATCGCTTGCGAGTTACTAGTTTCTTTATTTATGCCGCAAGGTATATACTCTTCTTGGTCTGTCTAATTTTATCGATCAATATTTATAATGTGTACATATATATGTGTTTATACGTATACACTTAAACGTTTACTAGAAATGATCTATTATTCATAAAGCGCTCGCCACATTGGCAGTCTCTTTGATAGCGAGCCAGCAGCAAGCCAGCAACGAATGAACATAAACACAAACTTCAAACTTTAAAAATTATTGTCCCATGAGCAAGTTGCGAGCGAGGAGTAATCACTTGTGACAAATACTGTATATACTCGCTGATTTTTTATATTGTCCCGTGCTCATAATGTTGTTTTTAGTTTTTGTTTAGTTTACGGACCAACAAAATTTTCATCTCAACGGCAAAGTCGTTCCTTAACCATAGATAATTGCAAATATAATTTCACGACAGGTCCATATATTAATTAAACCCATTTTATATCTTTAACGATCGAGCTGTGATTTACGTAGGGATGCAACTAGTGCAAATTTTTCGGTTCGGACCGAAACGATTATATAAAATTAAAACAATTTTATTTCGGTTTGCAAACATAAAATTTTTGCCCAGCAATGTTCCAGATCTACGGAAGTTGTTCAGGGACTGTTTTGATTGATTACACCTAGAATGTTGTTTTACTTATTAGCGTAACACATGTTAAGGAATTACATAGCAACTCGATTATCAAATTTAATCGGGGAATAATTTCCCAATAACTCGTTTGGTTGAAACTAATTGACGTGTTCTACTGAAATTTATTGGCCCAGCCTAAGGGGACACCCTCTTAGTAGCGAGAATCCAGCATAGATATATGTGTACACAAATTTACATTAATTGTATATACATCGTTGCATGTGTGCACAATACTAGTCTTGTTACTTTTCGCTCCTACGTATATAGACTATATATAATCAATTATTTACAGACAGAGTGGTACATACTATGCTAGATTGTCGCTTTACCCTGGATTATAGAAGCAAGCTTTCATCCTGGAAAGAAAAATTACTGATTTAGCAGTATGGTCTATTCCTCTGAGTGGGACACCACATTCCAAAAATATTCATGTTCTCCCCCCCCCGTTTACCAGAAAAACGGCATACGTGATTTTGTAATATCCCTAAGTTCACATACCCTGTATACTAAATATTTTTTAAATAGTATATACTACTATTTCTAATGCTGAAACTTGTTGCATAGTCTAAACAATTCGTGCAACATGTGAAAGTTCTAGAAAATATCCAACTTGTACGTAGTATTATAAACCAAAATTTAGTGTCAAATCCCATTTTCCCAGACCAAACATGAATTTACGGAGGTCTACCACAATTCGCTCTTCCACTTATCGGAAGGCTGTGGACATACCAGGCTATCGCAGTTATACTATAAAATCTTTGGCCGAAACTCTGTAATGTTGGTGTACCGAAGGTATGTTTTGCACGGGAGAAATATGGTACTGGTTTCTTGATTGGTTGAAAATTTTGCCACGTGGTATGAATAGGGCGTCGCAGGATTTCAATCGTTGGAATCTATGAATTTTTCAATTTCGGTATAGGTATATTAACCAAAAACATTAAAATATATGTCTATTTAGTAAAGGCCTTCAAAATTCTGTAAACATCTCTGCTGACGTTAAAAGCAACTTTTACAACAATTTTTTACTTAACCTAGTCGAGGTTTGAACTTTAAAATGACATTTTAGCAGATAGATTTTGTCAATTTTTATGTCAGTTGCTGTGTTTTTATCAGATATAAGTAAAAGTTTAGTAGGTGGAGACAAAAATTTCGCCAGAGGTTAAACTGTGGGACAGCTTTTTCGAGTGCCAGGGCTCTCCCACGTCCGCTTCTGATCAAAGAAGAAAAAGTAATTTTGTCCTGAAGAAATATTTTCATATGGTAAATTACATTTTCTGTTTTCAGAACAGGCTACTGGACGTTGACCTGCTGTCTTCGACATAAGCAGTATTCTATTAAGTTCCTCAGGTTCTGCAAGCAGGTAAGTTCAGTGGTCACAGATTTAAACGTTTGTGTAAAACAGCGGTTTGACGTGTCGATTCTTGTATTAACCAGCTGTATACCTAACATACAGTCGTTTCTTGGATACTTGTAGTCATTTATAAACTACAAGCCGTTTCAGTATACTATGTATCGATGTGTAGTGGATACATAAAATCAATTTTTATAAAAAATTGTGATTATTTTGTAAAAACAGACATCATAAACCACACTGACTCTGGATGTGTCGAAATTTGTTGAAATTAGAATGAATAATGGGAAATGATTGTACAGAATGTAAATACCTCAAATTATGCTTGTTTCTAAAACATTGGCCGTATCACTAACTGCTCAGTGGTAGCTATGGCTTTGTGTTTTAATCAGAACGTAGTGAAACGTAGTTGAGATTGTGTGTTGCAGGGGTAAAATCTTTTAAATTCCGTTTGTGTGTATGTGATCGGCCATTACTCGGGAACGACTTAATCGATTGTCATGATTTTGAGCTCATTCGAACCGGCATAGTCGATTTACCTGTACATCTCCGAGCGTTTTTGATTTGGGATCTCGTTCAAGGGTCAAAATCTGGGTTTTTGCCCCATTTTAGTACCTTTCGCCGAAGCAGGGTTATTTTTATCTTAACTTTCGAATTTTTTCTCTGGTTGGTTTTGTTTCATAATAAAATGATCAATTCCGATGCCTCTTTTTTTGTATATCGATTAAGGCTCCGGCTCTGGATTTAGGGGGTTTGAGGTACGGGTGTAAGGCGCCAAATGGTTCCTCGAACCAAAATTCATAAATTTGTTCTGACGTCTTGGGTCGCTGATATGCTTCACCTGGGGGTTTTCGGGCATGGGAAACTCATTGCTATGGCGCATGATTTCATGGGCACGGGGGCATGGCGCACCCAAGGTCCTGGATTAGAGGTCAAAATGAGGGGTTTTTACCCCATTTTAGTAACCTTCAAGGCAGCAAGGTTATTTTGTCTTAACTTTAGATTTTTTCTGGGTGGCTTTGTTTCATAGTAAAATGATAAATGCCGATGCCTCTTTTTTGTTTTTCGATTAAGGCTCCGGTTCATGGGGTTTGAGGTATGGCACCCTCGTGGTTCCTCGACCTAAAATTCGAAAATTTGTTCTGACGTCCTGAACGGCTGAAAAGTTTTACTTGGGGGTTTTCGGGCATGGGAAACTCATTGTCGATATTGATTTTACTCTGCGACCCATAGTTCTATGGGTACGGGGTATGCCGCCCCCATGGTTCATCGACCCGAAATTCCCAATTTTATTGTGGTGTCATGGTAAGCTGATAGCTTGCACTAGGGGATTTTCGGGCATGGGAAACTCATTGTTGGTATTGGTTTTGCTCTACGACCCATGGTTCCTTGGGTATACAAACTTATTGCCGGTGTTAGTTCTGTTCTAGCTTGTGCGATATTGTGTGATATCCACATATAGCATATCGACGTATGCTGTCAAGATCTGATTGGTTGTGCACGCAAAAGGCCTAGGTGTACCTATGCTTCACTGCGTTCTTCAATCTCGATAGAGTTACTAGTTACGATGCTGTTTACATAGCCTCTTACGCGCTTGATAGAATGTTGTAGTGGATTAAAACTATTCAGGTGTGTCCTTGGCTTTCGACCTTTCTATAGAGTAATGGTCATGCGACTTTGCTAAAATTATCCCTAGAGCGTATGTTCCATACAATCATGATTTTGTCAGTTATTTCACATTATTGAATGCGAGTGTGAAAGGCTGGGATCTCCAAATTGGAGGAAGCCCTGGGATTTTCAAGCGCCGTCCCTGGCAAAAACATGGTGCCTTCTGGCATAATTTTGGTTTTCCCCTTTTCATCGGCTCTTGGCAAATTTTTTTGTTTCCGCTCGATAACAATGCCCACAAATGACAGAAAATTTGTACTAAAATTCTGTACTGAAGTCAAAACGAGGTAAATTTTCTTGGAGGGCTCAGGCAGTCACAATAAATTTGTGTTTTTTTTCACTCTGAGCGTATCACCATAGCTTGGCATTTCGAAGCTAGAATTGATTTCAAAAATTTTTTGGTTATCTTAGGGAAAAGTAAATGTTCATGGGGTGTTGATGTGTGAAGCAAAAAACCATAACGCTGCCAATAATGTATTACCGTTCTAGTGTTGTTATTCTCTGGCTTATAGATAGTTCAAACGCTCCGTTTGGAACCGTGCAATAGTCACTGAGGATTGAATAGCTACACTGGCTCCTTTAGTATAGCTACACTGTAGAGCAATTCATTCTTTATGTAGCTGCAAATAACGGAGTGCTGCATTGTCATTATATATCACGCAGTGTTGTGGCAAAAAATGGGTTTCCATAGGCGAATGGGACCCAAAATAAACTAAAATGGTAATAGCTCTGGAACCGCTGGAGCTATATGGGTGTTTTAGTGTCATTTTGGAGTTTTGTTCTCTGTGTATTTGCACAGTGCGAGCACAATAAGTGGTATATCCTCCCAACTATTCAAACTATGTGGGTGATATTCGGTGGCTTTTTGTAATTTGATACGGAATATGTGTATTTCTAAATTACATATTTAACGCTCAAAATTCGCCAACTTGACGATAAGACAAGCTACTGCTTTATACTGAAAGCCTAGTATCTGCTAACTAAATGCTTGATTTGTAGACGTCGACCGCTTCAATAAATTTCATTTCCATTGAAAACATTGAACGCGTTTTTAGGCAACGCTTCAATTTTGTGTTATAAAGCCAGTGATGAGCGTGGTTACTTTGATTTTGGCAACACAAGATCGATATACAGATGGCAACTGGGAGTAAGTTTTTCACTGCTTCTATTAGGATTAAAATAAATTTGTGGTAGTTAAATTTGTGTAGTTTAATTGCATCAAACGTTTTTGTAGTATCATTTGTTTCAAATGCTTCTGTAGTACATTTGTTTCAAATGCTTCTGTAGTATCATTTGTTTCAAATGCTTCTGCTACAGCAGGTTTTGAAATGTGACTACAACATTCTGCCGTGGTGAGACAACGCTGCATGTCACCTGCCCCACAAGAAAGCTAAATTGACTTTGCTTTTTCCGACGCTGTTTCGATCAACGTCGCCCTAGATCGTTTGGCTGGGCCTCGAGACTCACAAAGGTGAATGAAATAAGTCAAAACAAGCATCGTACAATGAATACTCTTTTATCCATCAACGAAAATAATTGAAACATAGCGAGCGGAGTTTCCACTGAGGGCGCTAGTGGGAAAATCCTGAAAAAATTTTTTCTCTTTTTGTCATTCATAACTCATTTTCGGATGGACGGATTTCAACAATTTGTTTGTTCGATAGCAAAACTAATGACTATGTACCCTTTAGTTAAATGCGAACAGCTCCGCCTCAGTCTTTTGGGTCAAAATGCCAAAACACATGTTTTAAGTGGTCTTTGCCAAATCTGGCCGTATGGGTACCAGTGTTTCGCAGCCCATATCTAACAATACATGCTTCGTATGGAAACATGGAGCCCAGTATGAAGAATTAGCTCACCTAGATTTACAGTTTTGCCTATCACGATTTTTTGTGAGGCTGCTGGACTCTTTGCCAGAAATAGCGATTTTTCAAATGTCGCCATGTTATTGCTCGTTGTTGCCTTATGATGAGTGCCTATTAGGTTATCAAGCACGCGGGATAGGATAGTTTTGCTGTCTAGAGTCCAACTTGGCTATATTATATTTTTCTTGGGGTTTCAAGAGTTTTAGGTCGACGAACCCGATTTCCAAAATGTAGGGCGTCGTCAGTTGTATGATTATGCATTGTGTGCAGGGCATCAAGAATGGTATAAATATAGGTATTTCTCAATGCTGAATACAATGATGATTTGGTTATCTCGCGTCCACGGTGTATATTTCATAACTTTGAATGGGTTTGGGGTCAATGAATCCGATTTCCAGAATATAGTCTGTCTTCAGTTGTTTGGTACGTGACATCAAAAATAGTCTAGGTTTTTTGTATATTGATTTGGTTATCTAGGGCTCTGCGTGCATGTTTCATGGGTTTTCAGTGAGTTTAAGTTCAATTAACTAGATTTCCAGAATATAGTGTGTCTTCAGCTGTTTGGTTACTTTTTGCATACAGGTTAGCAAGAAGTTTCTATATATAGGTTTTCCGGTAGGCTGACTACGGTGGTGTCAGTTGTTTTCGGTGGGTTTAGGGTCGATGAGGTGTTAGGGCTTCAATGAGTTCGGGGTTCAAAATATTTTAAGATGCTCCATTCATAAAACTCAATGTGTTGCAGGGCGATTAAAAATATAACTTAAAAATGAAAATAAAACGCTCGCTCCGTTTCACCCTCGCTTGCGAGTTACTAGAGTTCAAACATTATAAATTCAACTTTGAAAAAATTAAGGATTTTGAAGGCCATTGCAACAATAACATAGCGCATTGCTTCTTACGGCCCACAGCACAAATTTGACTTCATCGTATTAGCTAGCCTGTAGATATATTCCTGCCCTGTATGTTCCAAAAAATTTTAAAGAATGATAAGAAAGACTATAATGATGAACTTAAACACTTTTAACAAACTCATAGATAACACTCACATAATGAAGGTTTTGTATTTTTGATATTTTATAACTTTGGCTCACATAGATTGTAAACATAATGCGCAACAAAAAATGCATAAAAATTGCAATGCTTGTGAGCTTGTTCCAAGTTTGTTCGCGTATCGGTAAATGTTTTTCGTTTTCCGACCGACCGACAGTCATTTCTGACAAGTACTGTTGGTATAGTGTTATGTGATTTCCAGTAATTATTGTAATTTAGTAACAACATATCATGTTAATAGATAATGGGCTATTTATTATTGCTTAGATTATACAGTTATAGTTTCAATTAACTGCTTAAAAATCGAACGAAATTCCGCTCGATATCGATCGCTCTTGTTTAAATGAGAATCGGTTGTTTGCGATTAATATAACCAAGAGTTTTTGATGATTTCATAAGAAGAACATAACGCTCTTCGAAATCAACTATAAACGCTAGAGGGCTCAGTATAATAAAATTTAATTTAATTAAAATGTAAGTTTGTGTTTAATTTAACAATTTTCGTTTAAACGAAGATTGTTCGATTGCTATATCATACGGATATCGTATGCATTCGATTTTGCGCACTTAATTTTCTGATTATAACTGTACCTATTCCATAACTATACAACCATGATTCCAAAACTGTTCAAATGTATAATTCCTGTACAGTCAAGATCTGGAATTCACCTCTGGTGGCATATATTTCAGGGCATCAATTTATGCATTTTGTTCAAAAAAAGAGTTTCCTACGGAAACGCATATTATATTTATGTTTCAGTCCCCGCGAAGGCTATTTGTACGTGACGCTAATCTACAACGTGTCCTACGCGCTTTCACTTTATGGCCTTGTGCTTTTTCACAGCGCAACCTACGACATGCTTGTGCCTTACAAACCTGTGCTGAAATTTGTTACCATTAAAAGTGTAATTTTTCTATCTTTTTGGCAAGGTTAGTGTTTTCAATGGTCCCTAAAACCGACTCGATGTATTTTACACTAGACAATAGATTTACTGGTTTATGTTATTTCTGTATAGGTTCATTCATTTTTCTGTTATTGTGGAATATTCAAAATGCTCATTTCCATCGCCAATCTAGGTTTATTTTTATATCAACGTGTGCATCAGAAGGCGAATCAATGGATTGAACTTACAGTACCAGCCAACAATGAATGTCGCTCGCTCGCGACTTCCTCGAAATAAATTTGGTCTAAAATAGAATTTACTATTAATTTAAATAGGTGACAAAAAAATAATTATTTATAATATTTTTTTAAAACTTAACAAGTTTTTGCTCGAAATCTCGGTTGAGCCACTCGCTCGCGAAATGTGACGGTCATTTCTGGCGCGTAATGTAGTTGTTTTTATTTTATGCGCATCGTATATATAAATGAATAATAGGTGCATCTTGGCGATTGTCCTTAGTTGGTGAGTTTCAATTTGCTTTCCAGTAAATCTTCACTGGTGAGTTTGTGTTAGTATACTGGCGCTTCCATAGTGGGGTGGGGGCCTCCTCATATTTTCGGTGCCTCCTGACAAAAACCGAGTGCTAGTCGGGGTCTCCTGGCAAAATTTTTGACATGTCCCCGGTAAAGACACCCCTCAGATGACATAAAAAATTACATTTTTTTACAAAAATCCATTTCCGAAGTTGAAAATTTGACCAATTTCAGCAGAAAGTTGAATGAAAAGTCGGTAACTTCAATAAAGTCTTTTTTGCACTGTTTCTGAAGCTACTAATCTACAAATTAACAATTTTAGCGTTTTTCGCTGAAAAATATTCAATTTGAAAAATACTAAATTTTGAAAATTTTTAAATTTCAATCCATTAGTACAGCCCTCATTTCAAGCCAGGACGCTCTAGTTCAGTCCCCTGTCAAAATACGTCGCTCCCGGTTCCCAACCAGGGGCCCCCTGGATAATGATTCTCGACAAAATTTACTTCGACTATACATGTTAGGATTTGATACAGAGGTGAAACGGTCAGATTCGTAACATCTCATATTTCAACTTAAACTCTATTAAAATTGAATTTTATTCAGTTTACTGAAGCTAGATCTGATATGAATATGTACTTCGGTATCGGCATTGAATTGTGCGGAATAAAAATCTTGTTGGGTGAAGCAGTATGAAGCGTATTAAACTTACACAAGTAAATTAACCTTTCAACATCAAATTTACTCACCTATGAACTTCAAAACTACCGGATATATAACCTTCAAAACATTGATGGTGTATCTCTTGGGAAGCTGTCCATTTATCGTTGGGTTGAGCTCCAGAACATCCACACTTATTGCTTTGTTATTTTGGCAAAACGATAGCTTCGTATCGAGACTCAGTTATAGTGAGAAATTCAGCGAGGTAAATCGTAAACAATTTGCTTATTGAATACAACTGATTCCTGGTGTAAGAACTGTTATGAAAAGGATGAGGCACAACCATTTTTATGAGGTATTGCCGTTTATATAATATATGTCTTTTGCGCACCGATGTCCCTATGGCAACAATGATTAATGCTTTTTGCACTAAGTATATGGTGGCAGCCACGAGTTTTATTCTAGTATCTATATAAAATTATATATGTAATACTATCAATATCAAACTATCAATTGGCACAAATATTAAAATGTTGAACATATGTAGATTTTATTGTCATCATGTCTGACCACGATACAGTCGAGAACCTATTAGTCGTTTGTTGCCGTGCTGATTCAATTGAATACTTAAGGCGTGTTCACACGCTCAAACTTTTTGCTCAAAATTTGAGCTCAGATTTAGATCAAAATTTGAAAGCATCGTTTTTGCATTTTTATCAAGTTTGAACGTGTGAACGCTGTTCAGACTTTTCATGAATATTCCTGTAGCCAATCATGGACGAGATGTATTGCCAGAAAAAAGTTTGAGCTCAAATATTAATGTCAAATTTTAAAATATCGCAATTTTTATTTAAAAATCACCATAAAAATTTTGATCAAAATTTGAGCAAAAAGTTTGAGCGTGTGGACACGCCTTTATGTAGTGTAACTGAAAATACAGTAATTTTGACGACCTCATTCATGAAATTTATGAAGGTTAAAGCTATATAATTTTATATTCAATGTACATACATAGTATATGAAACTAGATGTAGTCTATGTACCATAGTAATTTATCGGTATATTAGTAGCTGAACGAAACATTGTAGAATCTGTATCACTAAGTACTTATAATACCGACTATATTATAATTGCAATAAATTAATTATGTGTAGTTTTTCGGTGTAAGCGCTGGCAACATAGTTTTGAATTAAATTTCGTTTCTATTTTAGGCTTATTCATTTCAATTCTTGGCTCGACCAATGCGATTCGGCCAATTATAAACGAATACCATTTTCAAGTTGCCTCGGCAGGCACTGTCGCTGCAGGGTGGCAAAATTTTCTCATATGTTGTGAAATGTTCGTTGCTTCGATAATGCTACGCTTAGCCTTTCCCGTGTCACCATATGCGAACGATTCTTTGTCAAGTATGTTAAGCTATGAATAAAAAAATTAGCCTATCGTTTAATTAATAGCTGAGGAACATGTGTTTTTGACGCGTATAATTTTACATATAAATGAACAACGTGTTCAAGTATTTCGTGGGCTTATTACAAATTTATTATCTATGGTTTAACACGAGAAATAATATTATTGCTATGTCTTTATGGCTATAAAATGGGGAACATAAAACAATTTGGTATTAGAAAACATTATTCAGTAGCTATGTTTTAATACTAGAAGCGTCATTGCGCGCAGTATATGCGTAATCTGGCAACATGAATACTATCTGTTCTTACTAACTGGCGTGGTTTATAAGCTAGTTAGCCTCCAAAAAGTTATCAAGTAAATCATTTCTGCTTGTTAGCTGCTTTAGAAAATGGCACATTTCTGTAAAGATTGACGAAGTAATAACTTATTTTCAGATTATGCCGGGATTTATGTGCTCACGTTTACACAGTAATTTCTATTAATTACACTGATATCACATTTACACTGCTTAATTTTTATAACACCAGCCGCTTGAAATACAGCAAACTTGTCAAGTTGTATTCTATAATATTTTCGCATGGTCCTGTAGTTGCTTGAGGCTAAAACATGACAATAACATTTTTAGTCATACACATTGATATTTAAATGTTGTCACTTTGCTAGTATGCTTTACTGAAAATTGGGAGGAGGTGCTACGGTGAAATGGTGGCCGCCTAGCCACCCACTATTGCCACGCCCCACCTATTGTTACATATTGCAGATAATATCGGCGTTAGTGACACTTTTCAGGAACGGCGCAAATGACTTCAAATGAAAAACTTTCGCGCAGCCAAAGTCTTAAAACTGTATCGGAATCGTTTCGGGAAACTATGAATCCACGCGATATAATGCAAGACGCGATACACAATTTTCATCCGCAATATCAACACTATACACAGGTTAGTGCTTTGAATTTGGAAAACACAAGTTATTAATATTTTATTGTTGTAGCACGAACTTGTAGTTATATCTGTGGTTACTTAGACCACAATACACAATAGTAATAATATCCATATCTATAACAATTATTTTCTTCTTTTGACACGTTCACGATAAAATTCTTTTGGGATTAGTCAACAGAGCCTGATTCTATAATACATTCATTCTTTAGCATCTGCACACAAGAAGTATAATAACAATGTTTTGGTTATCATAGAAGTTTTCGGAGAGATTGTTTGGAAATTCCGGTTGCCGCCGTAATTGCTTCGGTATAACAGAAACCCACCTGTTCACTGTAAAAGTATGTTCCGGCACTTATTGTTTACTCTCTAGATGTCTTATTTTAGCTCATTTATTATCCTATCATGTCCTTTACAAAATTCAAATGTGTTAGTATGTTCTATAGCAAGGACAAAATGTCGCTGCTATTATTGGTCTACAAAATGGCTGTTCAGCCGCTTCCATATAAACCGAAATAAACGACCAACCTGTAGAATACCAGCAACGTTAGTGAAAATTTCATATTACTCTTAGAGGATATTAAATTCCTATACACTGGCTAGTCCAAACCTCGGAAATTATATCCGGGTACCTGAGCCGGGGTGTGCCGGATTTTGCCGAATGCCAATTTTTTTGCTGGATTTTGTCGCGTTTAGACGTTTATTTTTCTCAGAAAGGGGTTTTGATCCGGGCGTACCCGAATTTTTGCCGGGGGCATCTGAAAATGCCGGACCCGCCTCCAACTTTGGACCACCCAGATACATGGTTTTTCTCAAGTTTTAATGGATCTGAAGTTGTTATCGCATACAATGATTTTTTGTTTTGGTCTGTTTGACGCGAGAGGAGCACTGTGAACTCCTATGTCTGCTCACGCGATATAGATAAAAATTATGGCCAATCTAACTGTGGGAGCGAAAGTGAAATGCATGCTACGGTACTCGCCAGAAATGAGTGTTCGTTTCGATAAATTCAATATTTGTTCGAGACACGTTCGAAATTTTGGAGCGCTTTTTTAAATTTGCTCGAGAGTTGTTGAAAAGTGTTCGAGGATAAATAAGTTTTGTTCGATTTATGTCCGAAGTTCGTTCGTTCGAAAGGTGACGCTCGTTTCTGATGAGTACTGTAGGGGCTTTATAAACGCCGTACTAAGCCTAAGTCGGGGTGATGCCATCAACCGATTCTCACCACACTAAGCTGTTCTTTTCTTCTAATGGTACTACGTCTGATATGAGCTAAAATTTTTATAAAATACAATTTTGATGCGTTTATTAACCTGAACTAATCATGTTTTGGTGATATTAAATAAAGATGGAAGTCTGGTCGTGCGCCGTACAGGTCGGGTCGGGTTGAGGTGAGGTACGAGCCCGCGGGTCGGGTTGGGCCACACGACAGGAAAATATAATACTCAGAAGTGCAATGCTAATGGTAAAGTTTGGAATTCTCAGGGATTACAGATGGTTGGAAGATGTACCAGCTGAAGCATATTAAAATAAAATGTACAAATGTATCCATATGTGTATGTATATGTAGATATTTTTATAGCCAGGTAATAAACAAAACGTTATATTTATGTACGTACATAATATTTAAAACAATGTTGACTGTTTTATTTTCACACTTTAAAATATGTTTTTAATTTGCAGTAAGTTCAAGGGTAGTTGTGATATCGCCGCCCTGTCGTTTCTGTATGAACATTCCTTCGGCATTGATAACCATGTAAAGTATCGATAACAGTGCAATGACATGAACATTATAAGGAGGTGTTTCTTTACCTTCGCTATGTCGCTCTTCCAAAATAGGGTGCAAGGTTATTATCTGTATTCCATGTCATTAATTCCTAGTTGGATTATAAAGCAAACACTTTATGGCGAGCGTTGCGAAGTGTCCGATAACCCAAAAATAATTATTACTGTCAGCAGAAAAATAGGCCTAGCAATGAAACAATTTATGTAAATGAAGACTTCCATTGAACCATGCTTGTCTTAGATTTTTTAGAATATATATTATGTGATTTAAAAAAAGAAACAAAGTCGGGTCGGGTCGGGCTGGAAAACTCGACCCGAATTTCATCTTTAATATTAATTATAATGGAGCGAGCGGAGTTCCCACTGAGGGCGCTAGTGGGCAAAGTCGTGAAAATTTCTTTTTGTCTGTTTCTGTCATTTATAACTCATCTTCGGCTGGATGGATTTTTATAACTTTTTTGTTCCATAACAAAAGTGATGAGGATGTGCCTTTTAGTTAAACATAAACAGCTCGGACCTCATCTTCGGGGTCAAAATGGTAAAGGTTTTTAAAGATTTTTTGCCAAATTTGGCTATACGGTACCAGTCTTTCGCCCGCTTTTTAGTTTTCATTTTTGGTTATGTATTGCGTGCAGGACACCAACAATGATTATTAGGTTTTTCGGTACGCTGAATTCGAAGGTTTGGTTATTTAGAGTTCATCACGAATACTTCACGCGTTTTCAGTTATTTTCGGTAGATTTAGGGTCAACGAGGTTTTATGGTTTTCAACGGAATCAGTGCTACAGCGTTTTAGTGTAGTATATACATCAAATACAACCTGTTACGAGTGATAACACAAAATGACTACAAGATGAAACCACGCTCACTCCGCTTCACCCTCGCTTTTGCTTTGGAAATGGCACTAATATTATTTTTGTGGGATCATAATATATTGCATAGGTGCACGGTTGTTTATGTTCTGGGAGAAAAATAACTCGTATAACTAATATACTAATTTCTAACACGCTAATGCATGATAATACATTGTAAATTGAATAAACTTGTGATTTGTTGTTTCCTAATTATTTGTCCGGTGAGTGTAGGCATCGCGATGTTAGGAAGCCGAGAAAACCAGGATTTTTTGTAGTTTTTCAGGGAAAACAGGAAGCCTTATGGCTGGCTGCATCTGGATTTTTTTCTTGGACGTTTTCTTCAAAGTATTAGTTTTTCATTCAACACTGATTGCATATCGTTTGTTTTATTTATAATTGATCCCGGTGTCAAATAATATAACTTGTTTGGTTTTGTGTCAGCACCGACACAATTTCAGCTAACTCACTAGTTATCCCAACCTGACCTGTTTGCAATTGGGTGACGTCAACCAATAAATTTACTGATAACATTTATGCTGCTGACAATGCTTTTGAAACGGCAACTATGTCATTTGGTAAATCATAGATAATGTACGCCTTATGAGGGATCTGAAGTGAATCAGGTGCTGTGTGAGCGGCAGTATTATTATTTTATTATGTATACTTTCCATCGTCACACATCGATTAACAGTAACCTAGTTGTAATTTCAGCTGTGTGTTGATCCAGATTCTAGTGCTCGTCCAAATACATTCATCATGTTTTGAAGATATATTTTATTTTCGCACAGTTATTTGCCAACTATAAATAGCAATGTACTCAGATGCAGATGAGTTACTTGAACGGGTCGTCTTCCAAATACTGAAAAAAAGTTGAAAGATTGTGCTCAAGTTTTAACGAACTACAATGTATTAATGTTGTAAAATATATTTACATACTTTGATATTATTATGTAACATGCATTGCTTTTCTCGACAAGCTAGTTAAGGTATAGTACATAATTGAATAGTCATCATCAATAATTTTTTTATGCCGCATCTTACATTGAGAAAAGAATGAACCTTGCCTACTATACGCGCCAAAAAAAATAGCAATACCTTAGCTTAGATCAAAGTTTGATATCAGAATTATAGCTGACTGACAGATGATGGTGGTAAAGCTGTCGCTATGCGTAGCGTATGAAGTTATTTTCTTACAGTCGGTGTATTTGGTCTGATTGGCTATACAGGGTTCCCTGAAAAATCGTGAAAGAAAACCTGAAAAATAACCTTATAAATCGAAAATTTGATTAAACAAGCCAAAAATCAGGAAACTTGTTTCAAATTGGAAAATATCGAACAAAAATCCGAAAATTTGATTAAACAAGCCACAAATCAGGAAACTTGTTTCAAATTGGAAAATATCGAACAAAAATCCGAAAATTTGATTAAACAAGCCAAAAATCAGGAAACTTGTTTCAAATTGGAAAATATCGAACAAAAATCTGAAAATTTGATTAAACAAGCCAAAAATCAGGAAACTTGTTTCAAATTGGAAAATATCGAACAAAAATCCGAAAATTTGATTAAACAAGCCAAAAATCAGGAAACTTGTTTCAAATTGGAAAATATCGAACAAAAATCCGAATATTTGATTAAACAAGCCAAAAATCAGGAAACTTGTTTCAAATTGGAAAAAATGTTACGAAAATATCGAACAAAAATCGGGAATTCGTGTGGTAGCCTGAGTATGGTGTTCAAAATTCAAAGAAATTTTGGGCTTTTCATTGATGACACTACTTATATATGTCATCATAAACTACAGTGTGAGTATGGTGTGACTAACCACAATAACATGTTATGCCGATTATTAAACTTGTATAAAACTGCACCTGCACGTCTGCACAATAAATCGTATAGATTAGTTTTCACACTAACTACTGCTGTTTGTCCTTGTTTTCGATTGCTATTCTATGTTTGTACCGCTATTTGCTCAAACTTAACTCAAATTCTGCCTTGGTTTGCCATAATGTTGTGGCAAAGAAGTCTTCGTATTGCTAGCAATAATTATTTTGTCTAGTTTCTACTCACGTCTATTACATTCACTATTTTTACAGCCAGCGAAGCTGGTACGAAGCTGTGTATATCTTAATATAAGCCTCTGTTTAACCAGCCTTTAGCTGTAAAAAATTGAACAGCAAACCTCATACATCCGCATACGCAATGCCATCGGGACTATCTTACGAATATTCAGTTACTGTGAGTTTCACTGCTTATGCGCAATTGTAAAAAGAGGCGTTTCTGCAGCATATTGGATAGTAGCAGATGGCTAAAATTTATTTTTAAGTAAAGTTGTTTTCATATATTCTGCTTTGTTACAAAATATTAGGTGACAGTCCTTTATGGAATGTTTTTTGGTCACTAAACGTAATATCAAACTAAAAGCTCGGCTTGACTTTTTTTGAACCCATTGTTTTATACTCAAGCTCGTGATAGGCTTATTGTATGGCAATTAATTATGGGCAGTGATATACGCATGGGAGTTTTGTGTGCGGACATAAGGCTGTTTCTGTCGAGGTACCCGGCTCTCTGGATGTTCTACAAGCCGAATTTACCATATTCATAGCTGAGACGGAGTTACTAGATTATTGATTGTATCGTATATACTTATACGTTGTGATCCGGTGTTACATTAATACAAATAGTGTGATGAACAACATTTGGCTAGTTTTAAATTATGTCAGGAAAAAATTTAATATCGCACAGCTTAATTAGCCGGAAGAAATCTTGACACAAAGAATATTGGCTAAAACATACGCAGGCTTTATACACCGCAATTTGTGATTTTTCAATATTCTTTTTATTAGCACTATTATGAGCGCATCATTCTTTGAAATATACGTGTTAATGAAACTATGGTGGGGTGAATAATCGTATCGAAGCTGGCTAAGCACGCTGATATGCCAACCCAATCAACACACGAACCACTCCGATCTTTCACTAAACATCGATGTAAAACTTTATTCTAAACTCCAATTATTCATTTGATATACCCAAAAAATTTCGTTATTCCCGAGCTTATAGACTGAATTTGTATTAGTTTCTACTATCAAAACTAGGATATTTTTATAAGCGCGCAACATGGCTCTCTGAATATACTGAACACGTTTGAAAATTGTATGGAAAAATAGAAGGATGTGCATAACCTGCGTTTTTACATAAAACATTTTTATAAAAATATAACACAATATTTGCATAAAACCTTTGCCACTTGGGCTGAAAACACAGATGGTTTAACTAGTCAGGGAATAAGCCGACTCTATTGTACCTTCAGTTATGTCTAACTTTTGTTTTTTGAGTTGACGTTAGTCATGTGTGATAACATTTTTATAAAAATATAACACAATATTTACATAAAACCTTTGCCACTTGGGCTGAAAACACAGATGGTTTAACTAGTCAGGGAATAAGCCGACTCTATTGTACCTTCAGTTGTGTCTAACTTCTGTTTTTTGACTTGACGTTAGTCATGTGTGATAACATTTTTATAAAAATATAATACAATATTTACATAAAACCTTTGCCACTTGGGCTGAAAATACAGATGGTTTAACTAGTCAGGGAATAAGCCGACTCTATTGTACCTTCAGTTGTGTCTAACTTCTGTTTTTTGAATTGACGTTGGTCATGTGTGATAACATTTTTATAAAAATATAACACAATATTTACATAAAACCTTTGCCACTTGGGCTGAAAACACAGATGGTTTAACTAGTCAGGGAATAAGCCGACTCTATTGTACCTTCAGTTGTGCCTAACTTTTGTTTTTTGAATTGACGTTAGTCATGTGTGATAACATTTTTATAAAAATATAACACAATATTTGCATAAAACCTTTGCCACTTGGGCTGAAAACACAGATGGTTTAACTAGTCAGGGAATAAGCCGACTCTATTGTACCTTCAGTTGTGTCTAACTTTTGTTTTTTGAATTGACGTTAGTCATGTGTGATAACATTTTTATAAAAATATAACACAATATTTACATAAAACCTTTGCCACTTGGGCTGAAAACACAGATGGTTTAACTAGTCAGGGAATAAGCCGACTCTATTGTACCTTCAGTTGTGTCTAACTTTTGTTTTTTGAATTGACGTTAGTCATGTGTGATAACATTTTTATAAAAATATAACACAATATTTACATAAAACCTTTACCACTTGGGCTGAAAACATAGATGGTTGAACTAGTCAGGAAATAAGTCGACTCTATTGTACCTTCAGTTGGGTCAAACTTTTGTTTTTGAATTGACGATAGTCTTGTGTGATAACATTTTTATAAAAATATAACACAATATTTACATAAAACCTTTACCACTTGGGCTTAAAACAGAGAGGGTTTATCTTGTCAGGGAATAAGCCGAATCATTTGTACTTTAAGTTGGGTCTAACTTTTGTTTTTGAATTGTCGTTAGTCTTGTGTGATAACATTGTTGCATTTAACCTTTGTGTACTATATCAGTTGCTATTATGAGTGCATAACGGTTTCTTGAGAAAGCTTATTCACCAGAGATGGAAACGGGTCATCGGGTCATAAGAGCTGAGCCAGATATGGTTCAAGAAGCGCCGAGTCAGAGTTTGGAAAGCTGGTTGTTTCTCACCTCTACTTTATTACATCCGTTTCATATGCTTTCAACTCCAAACTGCATACAATTAGCGTGGGAAGAACTTCGAAAGACGACACAGCGACTTTTAAAACACAGCCAAAAGGCTCCCATTTCAACAGAACACCTACCTTTGTCCAGGATTGTAGTTTCTGGCTAAAGCAGTACCGAAACCACAATTGTACTTAGTCCATGTTTATTCGCAAGCAGGTATTCAACTGTCTTCCAAGACCGTTTCTTTTAATTATTAGCGGATTATGCTGAGGTTGCTTCGCGAATACCTTGTCATTAGGTTACTGCGTCAACCGGGTCGCAAAATGGTGACCCGGTTCCACGTCTGGTATTAATGCTGCAGCGTCACTGTATTGACTGGTCGCTAATATCCCGGTACATTCGGGATTAAAAAAAATGAAACGGGGTCTAGATATCACATTCGCAAGCGGATAAAGATTTCTGTTACACCAAAGTGAAGCTTGGAACACATATGTGTTTACTAATGATAAAAAGTGTCACTTTTTGTCTTCTCAAGAAGCCATGTGCAACTGTCGATGCCATATATTTCGATTAAAACACTAATTTATGTTATATAATTGAAGCAATAAATATTTAAGTTTTTTTTGGTTGTGGAGTATGTATAAAGACTCATTGTTCGTGCAAGTATTAATAAGGTCAAAGCTGACAAGGTTTTATGGTGTAGACGACCTGCCGGCTTCGCTATTATTTTATGATCGTTACTTTATTAGAGTGATATTTATGTATGCAGTAGGCAATAATTTGGAAATGCTTTAGCCAAGTAAACTGAAGCGTCTTTTAAGAACAATAAGTTTCGGTGAAGTGAAATGGTGGGCATAATTTTGTAGAATTTGAATTTTGAGTGTAATGTGTGAAACAGCAATGTAGTGGTGAAATTTGACGTGTCCGTTATTCGATTTATAGGGTGACACGCATAACTCAACTTTGGTTGGGCGCATAGATTCACTTGATAGCTCATTTGGAAGTCTGAAATCTCGATTTATGCTCTTCAGTTAGGCGCGAAGTTCGATTCTAACATCTCCCTCCTTCTTGGCGGAAAGGCTGGCTGAAGAATGTCGGGTCGCGAAGGTGTCCGAAAAATTGTTATTCATTGTACTTCGACAACCGCTGTAGATTTGAATGAATTTTGACTCACTTCGTAGTTCAAATAGCCTGTATGCGGTTCTATATATATGATTTGCTGTCCAGTTCTTTTTGGATGTAGGATTTGAGTTAAAATGAGTTTTCAAATGGGTCCATGAAACGCCCAAAATACCTGAAAATGTCAGTATCTTTAGCAGATGCTCAAGCTATATGAGTGTTATTTGCCTCACTTTGTGGAACAATTCATTTTCTGTATGTCTACTCATGGTGTGTTACTATTCTCTTTAATGACGCTGCATTAAAACATGTATTTTGAATGGGCCCACGGGACCCAAAATACTCGAAAACAGCAATATCTTCGCAACTGTTCGATATAATGGTGTTGTTGGGTTCATCAGAGCGTATTGTAACGTAGTGGCGATTGTATGTTGCAGTGGTGGAAGATTTTAAATTCCGTCTGTGTGTTTGATGGGCCATTCCGCGGGAACGACTTAACGGACTTTCATGACCTTGGTCTTGTTCGAACCGGCATACTCGATTTACCGTGTACAACCCCGAGTGTTTTTTTAATTTGACTTCTAGTACCGGAGTAAGGGGTCAAAATAAAGGTTTTTCCTCATTGTATTACCCGTCACGGAAGCAAGGTTATTTTTAACTTAACTTTCGATTTTTTCTCTGGTTGGTTCTATTTTATAGTAAGATGATAAATGCCAATGCCTCTTTTGTTTTCCCGCTAAGGCTTTGATTCTGGAGTTATGGGGTTTGTGGTATGGCGCCCTCGTGGTTGGTCGATCGAAAATTTGTTCTGACGTCCTGGGTGGCTGAAAAGTTTCACTTTGGGTGTTTTCGGGCATGTGAAACTCGTTACCGGTGTTGAGTTTGCTCTGCGACCCATGGTACGGTGGTATGGCAACCGCATAGCTCGTGATCAAAGGTCAAAATGAGGGGTTTTTCACCCCATTTTAATACCCTTCACAAAAGCAATGTTATTTTGTCTTAACATTAGACTTTTTTCTCTGGTTGCTTTTATTTCATAATACAATGACAAATGCCAATGCCTCTTTGTTGTTTTTCGATTAAGGCTTTGATTCTGGAGTTATTGGGTATTTAGGTATGGCACCCTCGTGGTTAGTCGACCCAAAAGTCGGTAAAATTTGTTCTGACGTACTGGGCGGCTGAAAAATTTCACTTGGGGGTTTTCGGGCATGGAGTAACACATTGTTGGTGTTGTTTTATTCTACGACCCATGGTTATGGGTATGGAAGTATGGCACCCTTACATATAGCATATCGACGTATGTTATCGAGAGCTGATTTGTTGTGCACGCAATAGGCATGGATGTATCTATGCTTCACTACGCTCTGCAATATCGATAGATTTACTCGTGTTATGTACCTGTATTACTGTTGTTAATCGATGTTGTAGTGGAGGAACTTAGAAATCGTATTATATTACTGCGTAATTACGGCACAAGATTGTCTTAATAGTTTTTCAACATCAGCCTTGGTAATATCAAAAAACAATCGTTACTTTGATTCTACACCGGTATTGAAAGAAAACAACGTGTGAATAAATTTACATAAACTTTTTCACATAGTCTACACAAAGCAGAATTATTATGGTTTTTTATTTCGAATATATGAGAAGCCTTACGTGTAGTTTATTTTATATGACATGGCGCCGTTTTTGATTGACGATTCCAATATTAATGTTATCGGAAAATTTGTTGATTGCCTGGCATTAATCTGAAGATCGTCTGGCAACAGCCTGGGATCGGCTAGATAAACTATTAACTCGCTACTACATTCCTAATAATGTTACTTTCGTCTATGCGGGTGTCAATGACTTGGTTAAGCGGCCATCAGTGATGCAAAAAGTACTGGTAAAGAGTCGGAGACAACTTATTCCTAACCGAATACCTACTGTGATCAGAAATGCGCGTTCTGTTATTGATAAAAATCACATGGGAATCTACAGGGATTTTTTTGATTTGTTGGGCATGGGGATCTCTACCTATTTTCATGGGATGCGGATGGAAATTCCATACCCACGAGCACCCTGAATCAGGGAGTAACCGGAATTCCGGTTTAAAAATTTTGTTTGAAATTTTCCACGTTTTTGCTTTATCCTGTAATCCAAACATATGTAATATATATTATACAATGATCTAGCTCCAATACAACCAAGCAAAAGAAAAGATTAACTAACCAATTTGCCGTGTAAAACGTAAGTAGGGCACATAATTTGACCAGGAATTTTTCATAATAACCTGCAGGAGTTTGTTAAATCACAGCCAGGTGGATGCTTGTAGCAGGTATTTTACACATCCAGAAGTTTGTGGGATACGTTTGAATTAAACCGGTCCAACACGGTAACAGAGTATGGCTTAAGCAGAAGTACTTAGGTTATGCTTGGCTAACATAAATTGCGTCAGGCACCCGCCAGTGCGCTTGTAAACTTGGTAAATCAGTCTAAATTGAAGTAAACTAACGTTATCTGCAACGCAGCTAGAAACTGCTTTCTTGGCAATGAACTTTATTGAAACTGTGCGAGCAGCATCACAGTGTGTCTCATTTATTGCATTCTAATTAGAAAGTTATCATCATTATGATCTAACTGACGGGCACTGTTTGTCCAACGCTAGCCTAAACAGTGTCTCTGACCACGATCAGAAAATTACCTTCTATCTATTATTTTCTCTTAGAATCATATAAACCAATTTTAAGTTTCCTACAGAAGAACATGCAACAAACGTATGTGTAGTAAAGGGAGGCGACTGCAGACAGAGCGAAAGTGTGTATTCTACGCTCCAAGCTTTGTCAGCATATTCGATTTGACGCAGTATATGCAATGGTGTATAGTGGAAGGTAGTTTTGCTCTGGGTGTCCAAAAATCCACATATTTGATCGACAAATAAACATTATCAGCTTCCTCAGTCTCTTTAAAGTTTCAGAAAGGCAATAATACCATCGCAATACATTAAGTTTAATGTAAAAGTTATTTTTAATGCATTTTAAATCCACTATACCTTCATTTCTTCCATCATCTGTTTTACTATATATAAATTTCGAAGACCAGGTTCCGGATCCGGTTTAAATGGACGGTTCCGGTTCCAGTTATTACCTGCCCTGAATATATTGTAATAACAAGGATAATACAAATGATCATATAGTGTCACCCGGGCCAGTTTATGAGAGTGAAATGTTTTAACTGCATTTGTATCCAGGAATTTTCCCTACAAAGTACTGGGTTTTTGCTTATCTGAATGTCGTAGTTAGTTGTAATTAAGCGCATTATATTATATATTCATTACGGGAGTGGATTTATGAAGCTTGAAAATTTTGGCTACTATAACTAAGCTCATGAGTCAATATACCATCTCAATGTTGAATTGGTACTGTTTTTCGAAAACAACGGTTTGTCGTATTTTTTCGGAATAGAACGCTTCATTATATGAAAAACTCAAAATATTAACAATCGCGTTTTTTTCTGTGTTTTCAAAAGTGTGTTATGTAGGTCACGCTTTATAATGGAAAATGTCATATGACACAACTGATTATATGATTTTTGGAAAGCAAATAGTGTGTTATATAGCACATTTTGTGTAGTACAACAGATAATGTCGTGGCTGTATAGGATGCTTCAGCTTTGTCAAAGCTTTCTATAACAATATTGTTGCTATGTATAATGAAAAGTAGGCGTTACATGTGTAGTTCCATGATATGATAACTTGGTAATGCATATCGTATCAACATGTGTATATCATTTAAGTTTTTTTTACGTTAATCCTCGTGGTCGTGACAGCTACGTAAACCGGGTGGAATGCGAATATACTTAAGGTTACTTAGCTTGGAGCAGTTTGGTACATGAACAATTTTTACAAAGTTTTTCACATGACTTAGCATTCACAGAGACCCGATTCTCAGCGGGATTGGTCAGTTTACAGACAAGTTGCTGTGTAGTGTCACGTACTGTGTTGTGTTCAATCACACCGTGCATAAACATACGCGGCAGCTCGTATTTTTTCAGACGATTGGTTGTCGTAACGGAACAACACTTTCCTCAACTACGGTTTCTTCAAATAGCGCTAAGTTGAGCAAAAACAATATTTTTGTCTGCCTGTATCACGCATTTTCAATAGCTTGATCGCATTTTCCCAGTTTCTTTTCTGACGCATAATAGAATGTAAAGGTCTTTTAGGATAGTCACCCCAGCCCGAATTTGGTCAATTTTGAAGATGCAGCGATAATTGTAGCACCATTCCACTCAACTCGATGAGCTGGTTTAGAAAATAGCCATTTCGGCTATTTTATTTCAAATTTTTAGCTTCTCAGCGGTACTCAAAATTTTCGAAAAAAATTTTTCAATTTTATATATCATTCGATCCGGATTGACGAGCTTAGGCGAATGGCGATAAAATCAAGTCAATGGGTTCGTGGGTTAAGGAGATGTTTCCAAAAATTTTAGCAAAAACTGCGCAAAATTATGACTAAATTTTTGACATTTTACCCACTTCTTTATCCCCCCGCGGAGAGCATCAACACATGAGCTTACGGACCTTGGGCACCTCCATAAGATTTTACTCTATGTCGGCATAGTTTCTAAAAAAGGAGACCACTATTCATAATTTTCTGTCGAGAGCAACAAGTTTGCCATTATTCAATTCTTGTCATCTTACCCATTATCAAAACATAAGCCAAAATTAAAAAAAACACTTCAAAAATGTGAAAATTCAAACTTCTGATAGTTTCTTACTTAAAAAAGCCATTTAAACATGTTGTAATACATTTGTTTCAATATTTTACACACATAACAAGTGACTTTTTAACTTTTTGGGGCGGTATAAGAACTAAAACATTTTGTTCAATTTTGTAACAAAAATAGACAATTTTGCAACCTTACAAATGTTGTATGCAGAGTACCTGAATGGATCTATAAGTACCCGATGTTAGTGAATACAACAGTGAATTTGTAAAAAAATGTATTTACGTAGTATATGTCAAATAAGACAAACGCTAGGGTCATGCAATGTGAAAATCACGCTTCAAGGTGTAATTTTTTCTGGAACTTTGTGATTTATAAATCTCAAGTGTTTCCGTCTTTTTTGGTCTTTGGGGGGAGATATAGATAGTCCTAGGTTTTGTTTTATAAGCAAAGTGGCCGTTATGTTAATGTATTTCCGGTGTATTATATTGATATTCGGAAATTATATTAATCTTGATCATAAAAATTCATCACTGGGCGCAGACTAGCCCGTTGCTCCTTCCTTCCCGAGTAATTGTTGTATGTTGTGGACGATCTTTTTGGTATTGCAGACATTAAACCGTGCATAAACATGCGGTTTGATATTCGGTGACTCCTGCGTATGTCGCCACCCGCGCAACTGTTGTATGTAGTGGACAATAGTTTTGTGTTACAGACATCACCGGTTTGATATTCGGTGACTCCTGCTTATCTCGCTGCCCGAGTAACTGTCGTATGTAGTTGCCAAGAGTTTTGTATTACAGACGTCAAACAGTGTATAAACATACGGTTTGATATTCGATGATTTCGGCTTATCTTCAGTGACTGATTATGATATGTAATGGATTGGAGTTCTATGTTAAGGCTTAATTTCATGCCTATTCTGTATTCATTTTTTAGGCTAACTCAACTAAACCGTCATTGCCTGAGCGCAGTATGGCAACGACTGCCGTTTTCGGATACGGATATGGCGTTTTTGCAAACAACACCTTAACTCAACATCTACGATCGTCTTACGCCTAATGTATGGGTCGCAATGTATTAACTAAATTAACTTTTCAAATTACCTGCTTTAACTGGTTCATATACATTTTGGGAACATTAGTAATGTCCCATTGTGGTTTGATTTGAGATGGAATTCGGTTCAGGCTTTGCTAGCTCGACTTGACGCTGCCCGAAGTAAACTCAACTCGATCATTGCATTTGTGTATAGCTAAAGTCGATAGAAAGTAATGACGTTTTGAAAACAACGTTTTGCTAGAACGTTATATGATCTGATTAGTTTATCAAGTGTATATAAGTTCATTTGATATCATTAATTTTGTTTGCTAGTTCGGTTTCGAACATTCATTCTGCATAAAATTGTCTCGTATTGTGCTCATGGCTCAAAATACAGAATCAGCTGTACCCGGTAGATAACACGTTGATGATATTACTAGATTAGTCATAATCAGTGTAGCACATCTGAGCCAGCACGTATAGCTGTAAATGCGTATTACTTCGTAATAGTACTAGTATCGCCAAGAAATGGTTGATACCGAGCAATTATGGGCGCTGTGAGTGCAATCTATAGATTTCCGACAATGAAATTGTGTTCGTTATGTCTCTAAACCCTTTGAAAATCTTTCAAAGCACATCAAACGTTCGTACTGGACTCAAGTTAGTATTCAGAGTGCCAAAAAACTTACGGATAGACCATTCTTGATGCTCTGTACGCGATACATAACCAAGATAGTGAAGACAGCGTATATTTTGGAAATCGGTTTCATTGACCCTAAACTCATTGAGAACATCTGAAAAGGCACGAAATATACATAACTTGACTGTACATAATCAACTTATTGCATTCGACGTTCTGAGAAACACATATATGGTCCATTCTTAATACCCTGCATTTCACACAAAAAAACTAACGAAAACAGACTGCATTTTTGAAATCGGGTTCGTCTACCGTAAAATTTTTGAAATAATAAAATAATGAAAAGATAGAATAAAGTCAAGTTGCACTTATATGACAAAAACCAACGTATCCAGCATGCCTGTTAATAGACACGCAACAACATGCCGAAATTTGAAAAATCGATATTCGGGCTCACAGCGACCCATGTAGTGGACAAAACGTGGTCTTCAATAAAGTTGTAGATCTCGATGAGCTGATTCTGCTGGTCTTTTTCTTTGCTTAGGTTGTGTTGCGAGATGTGGCCGGCGAAAGACTGGTGCCCGTATGGGCCACATTTCGCAAAGAACCCTTAAAACCTATTTTTTGACTTTTTGACTTTAAACATAGGATCAGATTTGTTTGCGTAGGGCACATTCTCATCACTTACTATCGAAGAAGAAATTTATCGCAATCCATCCACCCGAAGATTAGTTAAGCGTGATAGAAACGGACATAAATATACAACACCAAGTTATGAGCCCGTTGTAAGAACCCACCATTTTGGCTTACTGTGTTTAATGAGTAAAACTTCTTGACTGGCCCCTGTCAGAATGTTTTGGCCGTGTGGACAAGTTTGCTATGGGTTATCCCTTAAGTCTACCTTGATGAGGAAGCTTGAGCAGATTTAGTTTTGACTTTCTAACGGTTAGTTACTTAACTTTTTTACAAAATCCGTACTAAACACGATTATAAAAATATTGAACTCGATCTGTGCATAAATATTTCAGAGAATATACTTATAAGATCATGAGAAGATTTTAGAGCCACATGCTTCCAAGAATTTTCATTTTTATTGTACTTAGAGTAAATTGAGTTTTGCCTTACATAAAATATTTTTTATACCTTATTAACATTAAAGTTTCTTTGTGTTGTACCGCGAACCATAGGTGATATGTCTTGATTTAAACATGTTAAAGTGTATATAGTATGTCCTTTGCATCAACTAACCTTCCCTTGACACAATAAGGAGTCAATATTTGCAGTCGAGAAAATAATTGCGCTCGTCGCACCCGAATTCCATTTCTTCACAAGTGAATTGTAGTAGGCAAAGTCAGTTTTATGGCTATTTTTTCATTCAGTCAAATAATCTTTTAATGAAATATACAATTATAGCTTTAAACAACAAAAGATCGTATATAAATATGTTGTAAATCATCATTAAAAATAATATGTGCGATCTATTTTAGGGAGAAAATAGGAATTAATCCAATATAACTACATTGATGATGAGCTTTATGCCATTTTTACTGGTGTGGCCACAGCCCTTCGAAAAGTGGGAATGGGAAACCCCGGTGTGGCCCATGTTCATTCTCATGGAAAATTTCAAAGTGGGGGTGCTTAAATTTTGCTTAAAAAACTAAATATTCCACCTGAACATTTTCATGTAGTTTTACTACCGTGAATGTATTTTCAAGCTAAAAACGATGTTTTAGCATTATAAATAGTTTTAATTAATGTTTAAAAAATAATTTGCAAACAAAAACAAATTTTCAGACGTAAAAAAAATTTTTTGGATTTAGTTAAACATTTGGTGTTTTGGCCACGTGGGGTGATTGATGGACATGGGGGAAAATCTCACGAACATCGGGGATTTGGAAATTGGGGGTCCCCCACTGCGGACAGGTCAGTTTTACATAGATGTTATAATATCTATGGCGAAATATTATATTATCGTGTTCGTGTATAACTAATAAAATCCCGCGGGCGTTTATTTATTAAGCAACCCTACGTATGTCATTCTAAAATTTTTCACAATAAACGCCTTGTAGCTCCAATTTTTGTTGCGGAAAAACACGGAATTTGATTCGGTTTTCGTCGACTGAAAAAACGGAAAAGCCACAGAACTGATTCTTACAGAACTTTTATCATTCCTAATTTTCAGATTTGCAATATGTGTGATGCTTGCTACTTTTGAATTTGTATAGCGCCAACAAATAAATTTAAGACTTAATATATATAACTGCTTGCTAAGCATTGACTTACTAAGGATTTTATTCAAATTTGACATGTTGTCTTTTAATTTTGCGCTTAAGTTTAGCAGCTTCTTTGGCGGGACACTACATTCTGCCTCATTTCCGAATGTCGACTTTCCTTAATGAATTTGCGAAATAGAAAATTTTTTCGTGTGTGAGTTTAGCTAAGATATAATGCGCCAGTCCCGCATTATATCTGATACAGTAAACTTATTATATATGATCCATAGGTGTCCACTGGCCATCGGCGTAGCGGGACAGATGGTCTGGGACGGGGTTACAGTAGGCAAGTGATCAAAAATTTTGATCCATAGGTGTACACTGGCCATCGGCGTAACGGGACAGATGGTCTGGGACGGGGTTACAATTGGCCAGTGATCAAAAAATTTGATCCATAGGTGTACACTGGCCATCGGCGTAGCGGGACAGATGGTCTGGGACGGGGTTACAGTTGGCCAGTGATCAAAAAATTTTATCCATAGGTGTACACTGGCCATCGGCGTAGCGGGACAGATGGTCTGGCACGGGTTACAGTTGGCCAGTGACCAAAAAATTTGATCCATAGGTGTACACTGGCCATCGGCGTAGCGGGACAGATGGTCTGGGACGGGGTTACAGTTGGCCAGTGATCAAAAAATTTGATCCATAGGTGTACACTGGCCATCGGCGTAGCGGGACAGATGGTCTGGGACGGGGTTACAGTAGGCCAGTGATCAAAAAATTTGATCCATAGGTGTACACTGGCCATCGGCGTAGCGGGACAGATGGTCTGGGACGGGGTTACAGTTGGACAGTGATCAAAAAATTTGATCCATAGGTGTCCACTGGCCATCGGCGTAGCGGGACAGATGGTCTTGGACGGGGTTACAGTAGGCCAGTGATCAAAAAATTTCTCTAATTTTCCGTTAGAATTTTTTATTTTGCACGAATTATTAATATTTTCGGAGCGCATGGTGTGGGGTGTAAATACGCTTTATGGTGGTTTGACCCTTAGACGGTAGTCCTCCTATAGACACCTATGAATCGTTGACGATTGTAGATATACACTAACGTTGAATTTATACTGCCAGTATTCTACATTCATATCTGTATTTAATTTAATATTATTGATAGACGTTTCAGTCATAATTAATCTGTATACATAGCTAACTGCATTAATGAAGCAAAGCTTTGCGTGTCGAATTTCAGATGTTTGCTTGTTTTAAGACCAAATGGTTTATAAGAATTAACTCTTTTCAAAAAAACCTGTCAGAATGCGGTTTTCAATAGCAATCAGCTGTTTTGCTTAGGTTTTTGCAGTTGCTTAATGGTTCTTATATTGAACGTATTTTACGAGGTATAAATTATCTCCATATAAGTTTGTTCTGATATGGATAGGTTTACTAATTAATACCTGATGAAATTACACATTTTAGCCAATGCTTTAGGAATCGTGTTAAATTTGTATAACCATTTTGTTTTGTGTACTGTGTGCTTGAGGTATCAATTTATTAACAGTTCAAGGACTAGTACAAGAAGGCGTGAACTTATTTCTGAAGAACATTGTTTTCGCCTTACAATGAAGAAATATTGGTGCGAGTGGAATAACAAATGGCAACGGTTTTAACTTATAGCTTGTCTTTTCGCCAAGATAGTGAATTCTGAGTGTTGAATACGTAATCTAGATAGATGTCCACAGGTGCTTTGCGCATTGAATTACAAAAGAAACCACCAAACATGGCCAATTTTACTTAAATAGTTGAGTAGATATACCCGATTATTGTACTAGCATTGCGGATCACGGCACAACATTTTAATGTTTATAGAGTATGTATGCAACAGTACGGGAAGTCTTTCTGAATCAACTTAACCAGAAATTACTGTGATTAGTTACGTTACACACCCACTTACTGATATTTATAAAAGTATTAAACGAAGTCAGGAAGATAATTAGATGCTGCGCTCAGACCGCTGGGTTTAACATCATTGTTTTCAAGCAAAATGAACTCAGAATTTATCTTAATGAAGCTTGAAGTTTGATGTCCGGAAAATACTTTCGCTTTTTTCCGTAGCCATATCCGAAATCCCGGCATGAGATTAACGGTACGCTCCTATCAGAAGAACTATACAAGCACAGCAAAAATTTGAGCCAAATAGAGCCAGCCGTTAACAGCGAAAAAGCTTGTTCCAAAATATTGCTTTTCGATATGGTATATCTATTCCATAGGTTGAACGATATTAAAAATATATCGATTATGTAATACACATATAATAGGGACGCTGTCAGTCCAGATATACACCAGATATCTCCAATAATACTCCAGCTAACAGCTCCGATACCTACGTGATTTTGCCCCATAATTGAATGTTTTAGCTCTTATTCGGTTGCAAAAGGGTGGTCCCCTAGATAAGCTTGCAGTTGCTCAGGTTACCTGTGTTGTGAAATTTTTTATTAAATCATTAGCGGTTACCGTTAGGTGTGAGCATGGGGTCATAAGTCGCTACCAGGGTACCCGACCCAACTAAACTTCCCGGGTATCCGATTAGCCCGACACTTGCTTTGGTAGTTCTTGTAAGCCCCAGCTTCCTTTTATATTTGCTGTATCTGATACGTTCAAATTGGTAGCCAAATCTGTAATGCATGCATAAACGTAAGCTGCGCCGCCTACCATCCTCTTTTGACATCATGTACAAAATCTTGTTAGAGAACAAACTAATAGTTACAATAGTCTAACGCTATTTCTAAACTTTGCCGTTCTGCGAACGCTTAGTATCTAATTACAAAACGTTTAAGTTATGTTAGCTAACACAATGCATCGTTTTACACTTTCACCATAACTGCGTTCCGAAACGCTAAATAGGCTACTTGCAGTTTGAAATTTTATGCTAACACAATTCTTTATATTCTTAACGGTCTGATTGGTTCGCAAACAGTTCTATGATGTATACAATTTTATAAATTTTGTGTGCGAACAGACCGAGCTTTCTTATGCAAAAAATTGTTCGCGAACATAAAGTACTGTTGAGATCAAGCTGTTCGCTAACAAATATATGTCCTAACACTACGTTAACACGAAAAAGGACATTAACTATGCATTTATTGTTCGCGAACGTGTGTCCATAAGTAAAATATGTTAAAATAATAATGTGAAAAAATCTTTAATCAAATTTTAAGCGCAAATCCGGGAGCCGAATACAGTATATCGTTAAATTCGTATGTTTTGTTCGCAAACATTACATCGTTCGACCATCGACGCGCAAGAGGATTTTGTAGAAATTGCAAGTCAACGCTTTAATGTTAACATTTCCTAGTTAAAGGTTCTTGCTTTAAATTTTTTACTTGGCAAATGGGTGTGTTTGCCTTTACACATAAAAACCTGTTCGCGAACATTGATGTGGTGACATAATACGTGGTAGAGAATACTAATCCCATACTTCAATTAAATAAACCACAAGTAAAATTTCGAAAATATAAAGAATAGCGCAAAGAAAAATGTTTACGCATGAAACCCCAGAAGTTCGCGAACATCATATTCGTACGTTTATTGTTTTAATACTCGTTTTTTCAGGATATATATTAAACTGAAGACGTTCGCGAACATCACACGTGAACGAGCATTCCTTATGAACCAGTATCATAGCTCAGTCACAGCAGCCATTTCTGAAATTATCAATTGACTTGCTGTGCAAACGAAGTCAGCGAATGTCTTGAATATAATTATAATAGTAGACTAGTTCGTGAACAAGATTATAAAACGTAAAATGCCGTGTTTACGTTCGATAACAAAATCGAAACTTCACGACTTTAACCTTTAGTCGAGAAGTAACACTTCAGAACCAATCAACAAGCAGTCTATTTCTTGTCCGTTTACGTTTTTTATACATTACCTAAAAGCCCCATCTTTTGTTCTCATGTAATTTTATAGATTTCGTGTTCATTGAACAATCGATTGCTAATCGCTAAATTCGTAAGTGGTTGGAATTCGACGCTGGTTAAGTTTACTCACGAATAATACTTGTAAGTTGTGATGGTGTCGACCTAGAAATTGTTTCCTTCGGCATACAGTACAATACGGTGAGTTGACGTGCATATGGAGGCAAAGGAAAACGGTGTGAAGAACCACCAAAGGTTAAATGCTTGATCCAGACTGAGCTATGCAGCCATAAGATAAGATTTCGAAAACAGAAAGGTTAAAGGTGTCATTATATAAATGTACTTGTTGATAACGGGATTTTTTCATGATAAGAATACAAGAGTCTGGGATAAGATAGAGTATTGCTTCCTCGTGCGCAGAGTAAAAGAAGTTTTGGGTTGTAGAAAATTCATAACTAAGTTGTAGTTGTCTGTAAAATATAGGAAAAGCAGTAGTGCTTTTCAATCTCTCCGCTCGTATAATTACTTCTCAATGCCATCTTACCTCTGTGTATAAGTGGATTTCAGCTGGGGCGGTTGTGATAAATAGATAATAGAGTTGTAACACTTAAGCTAAACCTTTGGCTTCCCTAAGTTATTAAGAAGACAAATTTTCGGCAAGGTGTCGGAAAATAAATTCCAGTTAACATTCAAAATACCTAATACCCGGGTACCCGACGCGCCACCCGGGTAGTAGTGCCCATGCTTAGCTACCAAGTTATATAGAAAATCAACAAAATGCGACTTAGTTTTGGTCTAAAACTGGGTGCTGATTAACTGTTACATGGAAAAGGAAATATACAAATAAATTCTTTTAACAATATATGCGGGTAATTAAACGCAATATGTGGCTAAAATAGCGATATCCGCCCATCCGTTATGGACTGCAGTCGCGTTGTGGTAATAAAAATCTGCTTAAACGACGTAACCAAGAAAATGGATGATGTATTTTCAGAATAAAAATTTACAACTATTTAGTGGTGCAGATTCTTCCGAAGTGCGGTGGGTAGGATGTGGAAAAGCATAGCGGATGCGAAATTACGATTGAAACCTGGAATTTTTAGAATAGGATACCTATACTCAAGGTATTTGATCATAGAACATATAATGTGTGGGGTGGGTGGCACCATCTTGCCCGGGCTCTGAGCCTATAGAACTACTGGTTTCTAATTTGGAAAGTTTTACGCTATGTCTTGCGTGGAGTAGCATCTGCCGAAGTCTGTTTATCATGCCTAGGTGACGGCTACTCTTGCCTACAACTCGGAGGCACATTTGTTTATTTACCTTTGAGTACAGGAACTAGAAGGGTCAAACCTACTTTTTGCCGAAATAATCTATGGTATTTAACTAGGGTAAACCCAACAGTAATATTTTCAATTCTGCAATATACATGCGGATCCTAGTTTGAGTTTTCTCGACTAATTGATTAGTAATCCTATGATGTTCTGTATAAAGCTTGTTTCATTAGTGTCAAATTGCTCTCTTAATATTTTTTCGTTGATTCTTCTCGTATTTCTCTGTTCCAGTTGCACATGGTTAACATTATCTCTCTTAGTGTTGCACGCGCTACTGCATGACGAAGAAGTAGATATAAAACATCATGTGTATCTCATGTCAGTGTAATGCCTAACCCTTGTCGTACCAACCTGGCGACATTACAACAAAAGCTAAGCGTTGGACCAAAATTCGTATATATTTCGTTGTTCATTTTATGCCTTTCGAACAGCTTGTTATTATAATTGTCCCAAATTTTTAGTGTACGTGCTTCTGTGACATTGACAGCTGGGCTCATTCCAATTTTATATGATTTGGTTGTGAAATAATCAATGAAATCCATGTACAAGCCGGAATGGAGTAGGTGTTGCTGTTATAGACTGTGCCTTGCAGTGAATATACATTAGTTCGGTTGAATAAATATACATTAATTTGGTATTTATATTAAAACCAACCACTCCGATTTGTTTTTAAGATTACGGCTGAGTCATTTACATCCATTAATGAAATAGTTATTCATAGTTTTTCTCGAGCTTAGTATTAGTCTTGGTTTGTACATGTATATACTGATGTCCATTATTTAAGCTAGGCGGTCCAAATTCAGGACTGGCTTTTTTTGAGTGCCCTCTGTGCAAAAATGGTGCCCTCGGCAAAATTATCAGCTACCCATGGTTCATCGCCCCGGCGAAATTTTTGGTTCTCGTAAAAAACACCAGTTTTTGCTAATACTCCGTTCAAAAATTTGAAATTCATTTAAATTCGATAAAAAGCTTCAAAGTTGTTTTTAACTTTAGTACACATGGTTCTGAGACCACTTATTGAGAGTTTTAACATTTTTCATTAAAACATTAAAATTGGAATTTTTCTCTTTCGATGCCCCTTTTGCGCCACCATGGAGCGTCCCGGTACGAAACCAGGGAGCCGTTGGTTCATATATCATATGGCAAAATTTGATACGCTTGGATGGGCCAGTCAAATCAATTTCGCTAAATCAAATAGTATGAGTGCAGCATGTAGTTGCGGAGTAATGAGTTTGCTATGTATTGTACAGTTATCGAATAGCGACTTTTTAAACTATGATATACACAAATGATATTATTCCTCGAAAAATAAAAATATTATTTCTGTGAGCGTGATAAGCTGGCACAGCAAGCTGTTTACACTGCGAAAATGTTAGTCAGATCTTGAGCACAAAGTCGGTTCTTTTTAACCCTGAGGTTAATCTAAAGTGGCTCATATCATTGAGTCCACCTTATTCAAATTGAGTCAAAGTAACTCAAGCTGAGGGTTATACAAGGACTGACCATTAGTAATAATTCGATTCAAATTGAGTTAATTTTGTCTTAAAAAGAAAAAGAAAAAGAACACTGTACTAAAAATTTGAATGCAACATTTTTGCTTTCTACCACTAAATTTATGCAGTATTCTTATAATACAATTTGTGGCGAAAGGTTACCGCTGCGAGTTTTTACTATTAACCTTATGCTTATTAACTTGACACATTTGTCGTAGAGCACATTGCAAAGCGATGCGATAACCGAGTTGGTCGTGCAGCTTGCATAGCTGTTCACTTGCTCTTTGAGGTCCGTTTTCCGAACCGAGCAACGTCTCCAGAAGGCGTAGTAGCTAGCTTACAAGGCTCACACCAAAACTATCCATGTTCAATCCGAGGCTGCAGTAAAGGCTTCTTCAAGACTGCACGAAATACAGATTAGTTTAATAATGAAAGGGTTAAGTTGTAGATGCGTTGGAATGCAAGAATTGGGGGAATATTACCGGAATTAGGAATCGACTACAAACAACATTTTGCTGGAAAGTTAGGGAATTTCTGTTTTGGAGACAGGGAGTTGACACACAACTCGGATCGCTGACCTAACCTTACCCAGAGCTTAAACCTTTAAAGGTTAGATCTTAGACAATGTTTATGGGTAAAATTTGAGCTAAGCATTTTACGTATATACATAATCTAGTCCTTAATCCTAAGCCTAACACTCAGACTAATGCGGCGTTCTCGTTGTAATGTCGCCACTGTTTGACATTTTTGTCCCCCTATAGTCGCGACCCTATCGTATAGACAGTCAAGGTGATACCCATACTGTAAATCAGTGCCCAGGATGTACCACACACCGCCTAGCTACCCCATTTTTCTTGACAATGTCGTACACGTCCTTAGCTACCAAAATTGGCTACGAATTAACCATAAAGGACAGCGTCTGTAGCTAATGCGGTTTATTAGTCAACTGTCTTGTGTAGTTTTTTCTACATTTACGATATCTACATATAGAACATATGAACATTGCTCAAATAATTCCGAACACTGTCAATCAAACTGCCAGAAGACACGGTATGCCTGCACTATCGAGAAGTGGTAATAACCTTTGAAAAAATTTATTAAAAACATGGGGGTGTCTTAGACAAACTGATGTTAACAGTAGTCCTCACTGTGGTGTACATAGGTTCCAAACGTTGGGGACATTATAACGTGAACGCCGCATAAGCTTTCTAGTTCCATTCATAAATATGGGATATGAAAACAACTTTATCCAGTGTAAGAGCGTCTGAATTTTTTTATTTCCCGAAATCTGCAAAATAATATATTGGGAAATCGTAATTTTTGGAATACGAGCCTGAATTTGGGATACCCCTAAGGGTTAACTACGCCGAACATCGATGACCGAATTTTAACCACTGCATTAAGCGTTTCTGTATAATTAGACGATTGATTATTTACAAAGACATAGTTTGTAAAAAGGTCAGTTTTCTCTGATTTCTCAACACTGTTCTCTGAAATAGTGTCGTCCAACGGCCCGGTATATCATTTCATGTTTAATAATGTTTTCAACAGTGGTAACTTTCAAGAAGTATGCAATTTAAGCATATACACTATATAAAAATAAAAAAGTTCGATCCGAGATAAAAATCGGCGCTCCATTATGCTTTTGAATTCTGATTACCAAATGCTATTTTAAGATTCTTTTTTTTACATACCTGTTTATTAGACAATATGAATTTTCGGTGTAATTTTCGATAATGGAAAAAATAATTTACAGTCCTTTGTGAAACTACCTTCAACTAATGGTACTTCGCTGAAAAGAAATCAAATAAAATCTGCAAACGTCCATCGAAGAAGATTTCCAGCTTGAATTCAGCGAAATGTTTTTAATGTTGGATACAGACGATCGGTTGTTTATAACAAAAGTTATAAACGACCGATTGTCTGTAACAAATTTTACGTGCTTTAGAAAACATTGTTGCCTTAATGTTTGCTTTTCTAGTAATCATTGCACGAACAGTGGTCAAAACCATTGCACTCGCGTATGTAATTTGATACATCATATGCATTAGCAAATGCATAAGGGTCGTCAGATGCACAATGTCAGTGAAATGTACAAGACGCTTGCATACCCGCGTGCAATAGTTGCTACACCTGCACTTACGACAGCAGTCGACATAGCCCTTGCACGGACGGGCCAATCGACATTACGATTGCACCCGAATTGATTTGCGTGCATTCGTAGTTACCATACTGGCTACAGTGTGCAGTCTCCGCACACAAATAAACGTGAACGACGCATGATGGTAAGGTTGAAGTAAATGGTTTTTCATATCCAAGTTTTTTGAGGTAAAACAATGAAAACCAAGTAGCACTTTGTCTCCACTGTTACTGCAACTCGCCTGTAACTGTAGCGAAACTTTCGTTCACTGTCTGAAGCAAAATAACGATATTTACCAACTGTTCAGACTCGCCTACAGGATTAGTAAATATATCGGCGATGCAATTTTTTAGTTTTAAGAGATTGATTTAAATTTTGATTCCGTTAGCTCACATTAATAACCAAAACTTCTGCAAACCTAATTAAAACTTATCAATATTTGGATGTGTAGACTGTTTAAACACATATCTGGTTGTATGCATCTTAGTTTCTGCTGCAAAATTCATACTTTCATACGAAAGCAAGCAGATAAATTTATTATTTGAGTAGGAAAGATCTGCTAGATTGATGCTATGTATATTGCAAAAGGCGATAGGACATAAATTATCCACATATAACGAGCAAGATTATGATCCTTCAAATGATGATCTTTTGCGAATGTGGATATATAAAGAAAAGCAGACACTATATAATTTCTTTGGCAATTACAAAGAAATTCTCATCTTCGTTAAATACGGGAAGTTTGAATCATTTTATTGGTGTTTTATAAACTGAAAATTTACTATTCTTGCTATTTATAAAAAATTCCTGAGTAGATTATCTATCAGAAAACTTTATGAAAAGCTTGTTGAGACCAAATTTTGAGCTGGAATCTGCTGTGCATTGGTTTTTTGGTTTCGGCATTATATCTGACTATTGCACCATTAAAAAGCAGGATGTGGTCTCAAATGATAGGCATGAGTCTGGATTAACGCCGAAGTACCATTTCAATGTGAAACGTACGGTTGTTATGTGAAACATATGGTAAAATTAGTAACTAATAGTCGTCGTAATGTTCAGCTTTATTTGTGAAACTATTGCTTGACAGAATGTCGATAATTTTATAGCTTTCTGAACATGTATTCTACTGTCTTGCGTCGAATAAGCTTCACAACGATATAAAACCTCTTTTTAGAAAAGTAAGTAGGTAACCTAAACGAGTTTTATGAAAGATTTATTTTTTGGCAGGATCTAAAAAGCAAAAACACTGCTTAAATGAAGTTATTGATACTGCACAGAGCTATTATTTCGAGCAAGAAACAGTTTGACCAAAGTGTTATTACGTCTGTTCATTTGTTCTTTTTATGAAGATTCTACCCCAAACTATATAACAATTTAAAGTTGGTTTACTAAGCAGTGCTGCACGATTATAATTTGCGGGAATTTTTATTTTCGGGATTGATTCAACCAGCAAATTCCTACATATGGTCGTCGATTAATAACACAGCTGTCTTATATTTAACATTTCCTATTCAAATTTTGATTTAAGCATTTATAAAAACATATATGTTCACCTGAATAAACAAACGTATACCTTGGCAACTTGAATTTTACTGAAGTAATACAATCAAATTGACGTTGAAAAACCTAACTTTTCATTATAAAAATTGGGAATAATGTAGTTTCATTCAGAGTAATTTTCATCACAAAATGCAACTAGCACCGCTATTCGTAATTACACTTCAGCATTCTGTAGCATATATAACCTCAGCAACGTGGGATAATTTCTTTGGGCCATGTCACCTTTAGGGGCCGGACGTTATAACGTTAGAAAAAAGAACAGCTTAGACCGGGGGTTCGGGGGGCGCAGCCCTCTAACTTAGGCTTAGTACATGGCTCATATAGGGACCTTAGCTTAGGCTAAGACTAAGGCTTAGGCTTAGTATATCGAGAACAGCATAGCATGCATTTCACTTCCACCCCTAAAAGTGACATTCACCATTTCTTTGCAGGTAAGTGTATAAATGTGAAAAATAACTAAATACTATAACTCGTCGTTTTTAGGACAGCCGATGTAATTTGTAGCTTTGGAAAACAACCAGTTATGAGGTTGTGATCTGCCCATATGTACAATGTCGGATATATAAACTGTAACAGTAAAGACATATATAAACGAGATATATAAAGACGGATATATAAACAGTAAAGACATGTACATAATATATTAACCTGTTTCTGCGGGTCACAAATCACAAATATTAGCAAAATATTATTTACGGTTGCAGCCAACAGCATATATGAATGCGCTTGTGACATCCAATATCGGTTAGCCTTTTCATGCCCTAATAAATTTGTGAATTGTGCAATGTTTGACAAGCGCAAGCTGGATGAGGGATCGAACACAAATTGTACGATTGCAGAGTGATGCAAGCAAACCTCTGAGTTATCTGGGCATTGTAGCTCGATGACTTAAGGAATTTCGACAAGATAGCGAATAACAATGAGTATGAAAACAGACGCCACGCAACCAACTCAAAAATTCAACACATGTATATACGCTGAGTCCATCTGTTACCAATGACATACACAGGTTATAACATATATAGCACTAAAATAAGTGTGGAATAAACCATTCCAGATCCCAGTGTTAAACCAATCAAAACGTACAAAGTGCTTTAAAATAATACCTTATCACAAGCTCGCCGGAGTTTCTAAACATGGCAAAACGATGGATTTTTCGTGGGCATTTTGAGAGAAAACGTATTTCGAAATCTTCATAAGGTTAAAAAGCTTCTGGATGTTAATAGGCCCTCTTTTTAGTTTCCGGTAGTATTTCGCTACATTTTGCTAGCAGTACTGTAGGTCTTATGTAGTGTAGGCTAGCAGTACTGCCAAATTTCATTGAACGAAATATAGAAGCAAACTTTTTTCAATTTAATCATTTTATCTCTTCCCTAGAACTACTGTAGGCTTCGGTGGACGAAATACAGACGCAAACTATATTCCAATTAGTTATTTTTTCAATTTGAATATTTGTTTATCTCTTCCCTCCCAGGACTGTAGGCTAGTAGTACCGTAAGCTTCAGTGGCTGATATATAGACGCATACTAAGTTCCAATATTTTTTTCAATTTTATTAATTTATTTATCTCTTCCCTAACAGGCCTGTAGGCTAGCACTACTGTAGGCTTCAGTGGACAAAATATAGATGCAGACTAAGTTCCAATTAGCTATTTTTAAATGTGGTGATTTATTTATCTCTTCCATCGCAGGACTGTAGACGAGCAGTACTGTTGGCTTCAGTGGACGAAATATAGATGCAAACTAAGTTCCAATTAGCTATTTTTTAATGTGGTGATTTATTTATCTCTTCCATCGCAGGACTGTAGGCGAGCAGTACTGTAGGCTTCAGTGGACGAAATATAAATGCAGACTAAGTTCCAATTAGCTATTTTTTAATGTGGTGATTTATTTATCTCTTCCATCGCAGGACTGTAGGCGAGCTGTACTGTAGGCTTCAGTGGACGAAACATAGATGCAAACTAAGTTCCAATATTAGCTATTTTTTAATGTGGTGAAATATTTATCTCTTCCATCGCAGGACTGTAGGCGAGCAGTACTGTAGGCTTCAGTGGACGAAATATAGATGCAAACTAAGTTCCAATTAGCTATTTTTTAATGTGGTGATTTATTTATCTCTTCCATCGCAAGACTGTAGGCAAGCAGTACTGTAGGCTTAAGTGGACGAAATATAGATGCAGACTAAGTTCCAATTAGCTATTTTTTAATGTGGTGATTTATTTATCTCTTCCATCGCAGGACTGTACGCGAGCAGTACTGTAGGCTTCATTGGACGAAATATAGATGCAGACTAAGTTCCAATTAGCTATTTTTTCAATTTGGTGGTTTATTTATCTTTTCCTTATTTTCTTTATAGTACATGCGTAGATTTCATTTTCGTTCTTCAATATTTTTGCGATGCTGAAATTGCTTACTGATTTCATATTACATGTATAATGCCCAGTGAGCGATAGAAAATTTCACAACTTACTTAGTAAACATTTTTGCATTCTAAAATTTAACTTAAATTTGTATAAATCTAAATATTCAAATGAGTCAGGCGTATTCCATAAGTGTCCATACTGTTAGTAGGCTGGGTGGAGTTACTATCCTTAGGGTTGAACCCCCTCTCAAGCCATATTTACCACCTCCAAAAATTTTCCTAGTGCCTTTGACGCCACGATACCGGAAAAAGGTTTGGCAGGTGGTGTGCTCAGTTTTCTGTCCGCATACATATTCCTCGAGGGAGGACCCGATCCACAGGGGAAACCCCTACCCGGTTATTATCGACATCTATGCTATGTATTATAACCATATTTACTGCTAAGAAGCATATATGTATATATATTCAGTTGCTGCTGTACTGCCTAGTAATAGTTGAGTTATATTATTTTTTAAATTTTGCTTTGGTACCTTGTAAGAAACTTTTCAAAGTATTCCGTGCTGAACGTTCTAACTAAGTTATAATTTTACAGCTTTCCATAACCGCTCATACCAAACGTTAAACGAAATGGAATGAACTAAATTACGATGGTTTAGGCAAAGCAACCTTTAAATAAACATTTTTATGTGTTACTACCTCTGTTCTCTGATTACTGTGTTATGCACTAGTAAACTTAAGTTGCGCTGCTTACCATCCTATTTTGTCAAAGGCAAATGCCATTCCGTTGTTCACTGAACACCAATTTGATTTTTTTTACAAAAGAACAGAGATTTGTCCATTTCATATTGCATACATTATAATTCGAAAATGTTCGCCGAACACATTAGTGTTAAAATGCAGGGGCCGAATTGCGTTCGCTAAAGGCGTTATAAAACAGAAAAATGTCGAAATTGGATACGGCTATTGAAATTCGAATTTTGTTCTCTAACAACGTTTTGTGCATGGTGTCAAAAGAGGATGGTTGGAGGAGCATCTTAAGTTTACTCTTGCATTATTGCATCTATTCTCTTACTACTCAGTTGTTTAAATTGTTGACATCATTACTGTGTGCGATTATGCAATTGCTTTATTCCAAAATGCCTGATCTTTGTTTTCCGATAATTGTGCGTAGGCGATGTCTTCTGCAAAACACTGCATGTATTGCACATCAGTGACAATATACTACTCAGAAACATTAGTCATGTCTGTTTTGCACAGGAAATGTTTGCTTTATGATTAATTCGTTTCAGAACAATGCTTTAATTTTGTCAGATGTGTCAGAGTGCATTGCTAAAATGTATTTATTACTGATCGTACGTATAAATAGTACCAGAACTTTCTGTTTGTATATTATCGATTGAGCATTAGAAAATGGTTGGCAACTTGTATTCCAACGACAGGTATGAATTAAAGCAATTAGGTCATTCGATTAATCGTGATTTGAAAGCAAGTCGTGTCTTGGTATTATGAAGCGACTTAATAAAGCACAATGAATTACTTTGCAAAGTATTATACGATTAGCGACTGCATTTCGTATAAAATATGTATTCTTTAAGCTATGTGTGTGTACCGGGCCATTAGAATTGTGTTCTGTGAGGTTTGTCACTGACAAATAGTGATGCGGAAATGGATGTTCTAGGTTTCATCGCTAAACGTACGCATTTTGCGACGCCCAAGCAGCAATCGAAAGGTAAAGATTAATAATGTTAGCAAGCACAAAACAAAATTAGTTCACATTCATGATATTGAAATTTTTGGCTCAGCAAAATCAGTTTATTAGCCTTTTCATGAATCAGCTGCGTCTCAACTACCGTTATACAAACTATTGCGGTGATTGTGGTTGGTAACCCTTTAGGTTCATCACAACGCGACGTAGTTACAGCACAATACCAAACACACGCTACGCAACGAACTGAAATGACACATTATTCCGTATTGGATAAAGTTACCGTAGAGAAACCACAAGTGGGAGAAGCTAAATTTACACAGTAAGTGATTTGAATTTTAGTTTAATCTTTATTCCAAGCAAAATTAAATATTTTATGACTGTTGTGATCATACGAACCACTTCAATATTGCATTTAAATAATATGAACGCAGACATCGTTCAGTTTACACAGACACAAATTTAGATATCTTAGTTAATGAATTCATCCAAATTGGCATTTAATTATGATATAAACACGTGCACCGTATAGTAATGTTAATGTGCTACCAGTGTTCCTTGTTAATGAAATTCATAGTATAAATCCTGAAATATTACTTGGTTTATCAGCCATCCGGCGTGGTTTATGCAGTATCCGGCGTATCGTATACAAATATTTACATTGGTTTTGGCAAAGCCGAAATTTGGTCGCGATTCTGCATTTGCAAATTTTCGGTGACTGAAGCTGATTACACATCGTTAACCAGAAATGTCAATATATGAATAATATATAAAGGCGAATAATTCAATTCAAATGCAACATAAGCGTCTTGCTGTTGGCAGCTACAAAGGTGTTGATCCTATTTTAAAGTTTTGAATTTATCTTTCGGTACACCAATTTCAACCTACGAACCTATATCGCCTTTCTCTATTTGGAATGTGGTAAGATTTTTTACAGTGTAACGTGGGTATGACTTTGATTAGATTTATGGCTAAAGTCGAGCGGAGGAGCATATAGCTTAAAGCTATATGCAAGCTGTGCCTTCCTCGATATACTAAGCTAAGGTAAGGCCCTTATGTGACACCTATCCTAAGACTATGTTTGGGTCTAGCGCCCCAAACCCTCCACACTAAGCTGTTCTTTTAAGGCTATAACGTCACGCCCTCAGCTTTACTTGGGCCATGTTTTGAACTGAACATTTTAAGTCTGTACCACAACTGAAACGGAAAAACAATATCTGCGACGGTCGCAGTTAGGGGCGTAATGTGTATGCAGACTGTACCGTCCTCGATATACCAAGCCTTAAGCTTGAACCTTAGCTTAAGCTAAGGGATTTATGTGAAGCATATAGTTAGCCTAAGACTAAGTCGGGGAGCAGACTCCCCCTGAATCCTCCGAATTAAGCTGTTCTTTTTAAAGTAATTTGTCCCTACGTTGAGCAGACCAACTGCCACTCGTTCGTGTTGACTTAGGACAATTAGCTTTTGACAATTAACTGAAGTTGTACCGGTTTGCATGCACAATTTCTGCAAGTGAAATCAACGAACAAATAAATTGTGTACGCTTTTAAGGACATAAAAATAACCTACTCTTACGAAAGGTTGACTTAAATAGTGGAACTCTTTTTAGAGTACAAATTTGGCTCAATTGGAGTCAAAGGTTAACTCAAGCTATCGGTTGAAAAGGACCGGCTATTGAGTGAAAACTTGACTCAACGTGTTTGCGGCGTGGAAATAATGTGAATACACGACGACAAACTGGACCAGGGCTCCACAAACCAAATGTTTAAATAACGTAATTTCCGCCGGGTGCAGTAATACATATTAAACATAAATGCTAATCGCTGGGAGTCATGTAGGTTTTCACGCCCCCCTGCCAAAAAATAGGCAACCTTTGATCAAAATCCACCGGTAGGAAAATGAATTATTCCAATTTCGTGTCCCCAAAACATCTCGCATCCCTGAGATTTCTCACACGCCTCTTCAAACGTTAGATGCAATATGCGTAGATGATACAAAACGTAGAAAATGTCATTTTATTGATTAGAAATTCAAAGGTAATAGGTGTATATCCAATGCTAGTATATATTAGAGTAGAAGTTAGCAATGGCATGCAGCATTCAAGTTTCTATGTAAACTACATTAATACGCCAACTTTTTTCCCCGCACGTTACGACAGAGGTGTAGGATTGTTCGGCGAAATCGGAGTAGCTGCCTGGAGTATATATATCACAGAAATATATCACAGAAGTTTTTACCCTTAGAGCACTGATTTTTTAGTGTCTCAATCTGTTGTACAATGACTAGCTAGCTTTGGCTAAACACCGGCAACCCCCAACTGAGTGTGACCCAACAGTTCCAGCACATATCTAGCAGTCGTCTTCCAATTACTTTTTTGCACCATAATATGACAATTAGAAATTACTCAAAAAATTCAGAGAATCCTCAGCAATGCTCGATTGCAAAAATGTCTTATTTGATTTTGTTTAATTTTGGAAGGATACAATTCTCATCTTTACTTCAAACTGATTATTTGCAATTTGTAATTAAATGTTTCGAATGTGAAAAATGGCCGGGCTGCTAGTTCTATATCTGTTGCATTACAGATTTAACTGTTCAGTCTTTTCGTCAATACAATGCAACCGTTTGAGGCTGAATTCTAGTAGACATCAAATATCGCAATTGAAGCATTAATATGTGAATCACAGGTAACCGATGGCACCCCTTGTAACATGATAACTAGACTGAGGATTTTGACAAAGCGTACTTTAGAAGACATAATAGTGTAACCAATAATTATAAATGACCGACTTCAGAAATTGGTCCACACTAGAATTCCTGATGTTGAAATTAATAATTCAAAATGATAGGCTATGAAACTTAATCCAAGTTTGCGTAGCGCCATACTGGTATCAATCACTAAAATACTAGGCTTTAAAACTCGACCCATATTTTTATTTGGTATGGACAACAATTAAAAATGGCATACAATATAAGCAAATCCAAACTATCATACCATGAGGTTGCGACCAATAACTAAAATGAGAGGCCTTAAATTTTTCTCAAGATTTTCTGCATGTATTGGGTTAAACACTAAAAAATTTTGGGCTTTAAAACTTGATCCAAATTTTCATTTTATGATGTTGGGAGCAATAATTAAAAATGACAGACGTATAAAGCTTGATCCATGTTTCCAGTGTCTTGAAGAAGTTGTGATCAATAACTGATTGCAAGCCTAAAAATTTGTTTTTCCAAATCCTAATGCATAACTTTGGGAACAATAATTATATGTGTTAGTTATTAAACCTTGATCCAAATTGTATGCCAAACTGCAGTTTAAAGACCAGCAATTGAAATGGCAGGCTATAAAAGCTGATCTTATTTACTTTTGAATGATGTTTCGATCAATATATAACTAAAAAAATCACAGGCTTTAAAACTTGTTCCTAATGACCATCTCAAATTGTGAGACCCAATAATTATAAATGACAGGCATTGATAGTGGAGCCAAATGTTGGGATCAATACTTCAAAATATCAGGCTTTGAATCAAAAAAAAATTTCCCCGTCTTCCCAATTTTTTCCCATACAAATCACCTTTTTTCCAATTCATCATTAATTTTTTTGTAACGCTGCTAGTAATTCATAAATTTTACCGCACACTTTTGCTCGTGGGTGCAGGTTTAAATATGACACGCAGGGGGTCCTATCCAAGGGGTGAATAGGTCTTCCTACCCTATATGGTCACCTATATACTGCATTAATTTCTTTAATTTAATTACTTTAGAATATAATGTCACTGTTTGCTTAGACAGAAATTGTATATATACGTAGGTTTCGTGTTGGCGCAATTAAATGGTAATTGTGGATAAACTAGGCACCTATATACTGCATTAACTTCTTTAATTTAATTACTTTAGAATATAATGTCACTATTTGCTTAGACAGAAATTGTATATATAATACGTAGGTTTCGGGTTGGCGCAATTAAATAGTAATTGTTCTGGATAAACAAGACACAAATTATAAAACTCTATAAGTAATAAGCACAAATCATCCAAAACGAATGATTGCAGCACAGGCAACTTATTCCACATGCGCGGGCATTATATACAACTCTGTATTTTATTTTCAAGCTGTACATTATGTTTATCACGCTGTAGCTTTAATATATTTATTCACGATAAAGTTATTACAGGTTTCTGGTCAATTACCAGGTAAGTCTAGCTTAATATAGTTATTGAGTGGTTTTGTAAAATCGCGCTCTGATTTTTATACGTTTTAAGACACGGTTCATTTTTTGTGGAAAAAATGAAAAAGAAACGACAAAACTGACAAAAACTCAGATCGAAAATAGGAAATTTCATCGCTGACGAAAAATTTATTGTACATTACAACTACGGGGCAGACTAGATCACGAATGCATGAATATTTGAAGACACATTACTTTAGTACGAATATTTGTTTGGATAGTTTTATCCTCCACTCAGACCTTTCACGATATCCCCGGTTCAACTGTTTAAAGCATTACATAGAAAACCATGAAGTCCCAGTAGACACGGCACCATTGCATAACAGGTAGACATAAGGCTTTCCTCCACTCAGACCTTTCACGATATCCCCGGTTCAACCGTTTAAAACATTACATAAAAAACCATGAAGTCCCAGTAGACACAACACCATTGCATAACAGGTAGACATAAGGCTTTCCTCCACTCAGACCTTTCATGATATCCCCCGTTCAACTTTTTAAAACATTACAAAGAAAACCATGAAGTCCCAGTAGACACGGCACCATTGCATAACAGGTAGACATAAGGCTTTCCTCCACTCAGACCTTTCACGATATACCCGGTTCAACTGTTTAAAAAATTACATAAAAAACCATGAAGTCCCATTAGACACAACACCACTGCATAACAGGTAGACATAAGGCTTTCCTCCACTCAGACCTTTCACGATATCCCCCGTTCAACTTTTTAAAACATTACATAGAAAACCATGAAGTCCCAGTAGACACGACACCATTGCATAACAGGTAGACATAAGGCTTTCCTCCACTCAGACCTTTCACAATATACCCGGTTCAACTGTTTAAAAAATTACATAGAAAACCATGAAGTCCCAGTAGGCACAACACCATTGCATAACAGTTAGACATACGGCTTACAGATGCGTTTGAATAAATCATGTCATCGGTTTCAGTAACGTTTAAAACCATTCTATTCTCAGGTTTAGTCAAATTATATAAGTCACATTAGATTGAAATAACAGATTCGTGCATAATTTAAAACTTCCTAAGTCATAAAATGCAGATCCAAATAGACAGACTGGTTTAAATAAATCGCATCATCGTTTCTCTGCATTGTTGAAAGTATTTATAGTCACCACATAATGCTTATTATATAAGGATAAAACAGGGACGTTAAAATAGACCTTCTGGTAAACCGATTTGTGTCATTGTCACTTTATCCACAGTTGTTTACCAAGTTTTGGTTTGAAAAGTTGTAGATCTTGCCAGGCGAACAATACTATGTTCAAAATTTTTTCATATGGACAACCGTTTCTCAAGATATAATACAGAAAACGTGTTGCTGTTAGATCACAAAATTTCATAGGACATCTACTTTAAGGGGGTCTACTATACCTTGTCGGTGGGTTGCACAGATGAAGCTCACATAGAACCACGTGCCAGGCCATGACGGGAATACTTTCTTTGGTTCCTGATATATTCAGAAAAAACCGACTGCACGAATAAAATGAACGTTGTAAATTTATCAGAACGCGCACAAATAAACCCTTGCTCGCTACATTAGCTGTTAAAAAAGTGTGACAATGTGATAATATGGTTATAGATTCCACTACTACAGTTTTTAGACCACTGGAAGACCATCCGTTTGACCTGTTCAGAGATAAAAATATAATCAGTGAAGGCCAGCTAATGAAAATACCAATTTAATCTTCGGTTTTGCGATCCTTTCTCTATCGTCGATGATATTAGTGGATATCACACGAAATACCTATATATTCTTTTTCAATACTTGTGTCGTTCGGATACACAACGTAAGATGTATGTGAACTGCGTCTAAGTAATTTGTTTCTGTGATGTTATAAACTTCAATAATATTTCCAATGAAACTTCAAAATAGTAATTTTGTGGTGCTAACTTCGCACGATGTATTAAAGCGGAGCGAAGCGAAGCGTTTTTGTTTTCATCAGAGGTGGAAAATTCGGCACTGTCTGTCTGTCCGTCCGTCCATCCGTTGAACTCCTCAATAACTACTGGCCGATTTTAAAAATTTTTTTTTCGTTTGAAAGGCCTAATATTGGACAAGTGCAAGACATAGATTTTGGTCAAAATTTGCTTTAGTTAATTAGTAATTACCTAATTAGTTAAGTGTGTTAGCCTATTTTTAGCAATTTCAAACAAAAATTGCATATTTTTCAATAAATAATTAGTGTAAAGCTTTTATTTTGGTGCATATACTACATATCGCCGTGGTGATTGTGAATCTGGTGCTTATTTACTATTCGAAGAAGTTAAAAATGCTAATTACTTAGTTAATTAGCTAATTACTAATTAAATGTTAATTAGCTAACTTTTTATAATTTTCAAAGTGCTCATAAATTAAAAATTAATTGCACCCGGGGGTTTTCTATGTCGCTGATCACGAATATGACATTTCTGAAGCTCTAAAACCTGGCTGTATAGGCTAATTAGTAGGTTAATTAACTAGATAATTAGGTAATTTTATGTAAATTTTCAAATCACTTCAAAATTAATAATTTGTTGCGCTCGGGGGTTTTCGATGTTGCTTGTTATGAATATGTGACTTTTAAAGCTCTATGATTTTATCATGGTTGCTAATTAGGTAATTAATTAGCTAATTAGTTGGAGTTCCTCATTAGCTAATTTCTTTTAGCTAGCGAACGTTTTGTATGGTGGATTTGAAATCAATTGCCTAAAACGTGATACTTATGATAAATTGATTAGATAGTTGAATCACATATACACACAAATAAGATACCAAATACTTTGCCTGTTGCTCCGCTCACTTTTTGTAATTTATTACGTTTACTAGTATTATTCGTATATTCGTTGAAAATGTTTTGAGTGGCTTATATTTAATAGAAATTAGATTCATTATTACGTAATTGACATGCTAAGCGCCTAAATTGGCGAATTACCAGCTACTGTAAAAATTGTTAGACTTTAACCATAATTGAAGAAACGAGACAAAAGAAAACCATCAAGCAAAAACAGAAATAGAATCCTGAGTCCTAGCTCTATTATAAATCGTCATTATACTAGTCAGCACGAGATGCAGAAACGAGCATACAATCGTTCGGACCTTCGGCGTCGCAGACTTCAGCTTAGATCTAGCCGAGAGTAGTAAAAGGCACAAATAGGTGACTATATCTTTGCCTCAAAATAGCATAATGGGTATTCATCCTTTCTGTGGTTTTGATATAAAAATTGCGTATTGTTCTCGAATTTAGTACACTAAGGGCTCAACGGTACTTGGGGAAAACTTAGAATTTATTTTAGTCAAGCAATTTTAGATTATGATTCTGATCGAAAATATCCTGAGCTATTCATTTATTATTTAACTAGAAAAACAACTCGATATCAACGTGCAGAAGGTTTATTTTGTAGTTAAAATATATGTTGCATATATTGGAATGTATGTTCCTTTACCGAAACTGCTGAAACTCTGTGGCCTATTGCCCCATAAAACCACAACTGTTTCTTTACTGCCTATATAATGAACAAACATTGCTGGTTTTGGTAGGGTTAGGGCCAATTTCGCTATCAGTGATATAGTTAAAACAGCGGACTGCATTCTCTTTCCAAGTTTAAATTACATCTATTGGCACTAAAATTGGAGAATGACACAGGAACATAAATATGATTGTTTATGCTTGTAGGAGCGAAACATGTAACCTGCATCCACTGTAATATATATATCTGTTTGAGTATGTTCCTTAAGCGGTAATGTTGAGCGATTTTAGCATGGGATTCTTAACTTACTTTTGCAACACATTATCTAAACTCTGAGTTAGGTATAAGTAGGTCGATAATCGTCACTTATCTGATTAAGATGATCATATATGTTTAGTCGATTTTACATGTTTGTGCTTAAAACTTCATTTACTACAGGTGAAGAAAATTTCAGCAATGTAAGCTATAAATAAGCTAAAGTGTAACACATTTGGGGGCCCGTTTAAAGAACTTATACTAGTGTAAAAACGTGAGTTTATAGATCGTAAATTATTATATATGTTTTTGCAGGTTGCCATTGCTGCTGTTGCTGTGATAGGTATGTATATCGGGTGTTTCCTAAGATGCCCGCCCCCCTCCCTCACCCAGCCCGAAATTACGCCATTTTGATGATAGTTTACTATTCGGCACAGCTTTCAGAAAATACCCATTTCGGCAATATTTATGACAATTTTTTCGATTTTTTGTGTTCGAAATAGTGATTCGCGATAGTAGCCAAAATTTTCGAAAATTTTTTTCTCGATAAATATAGCGTTCGATCCGCATTGACGAGAAGAATCAAATGATAGCAGGGGTTAAGCTGCTGTTGCCATTTTTGCTAAATCCTACTGCTAAGCTTAAGCTTAATTCCGGAAACCGATTGAGCTGATTTTACCACCATTCTACTAGTCTCGTCGATGCGGCTTGAATGGTACATAAAATTATATAGTTATCGAAAAAATTTCAAAAGTTTTGGGTATCAAAGGGACCCAAAATCGAAAAATAGTCATGTGGCCGTAATGGGTATTTTCTGAAATGCCTCGGCATGCTGAGTAGAATGGCACCAAAATTTTCAATCTATTTTAAAAATTTACCAATTTCGGGCTGGAGCTATTCCAGCAAAGACTCGGTTTATCAATGAAGTTGTTTAATAATTTAAGGTATTGCGTGTCTAAGAGTTTGAATATCCCAATGTTTTAGGCCATTCGCTAGCCCAGGTTATAATAACGCAATCATTATACAAAAACGGCAAAGCTTTAAATGTATTTGTCTTACCGAATTCTCAACACTGCATTCCGATACAAATGTGGTGTAGTTTTAATACAACTAAGCTTTACTCATTAAGGTTTATTACCCATCCGGTGTGATTATAAATGCGAGATATCACATAGCATAAATTGATCACTTTTATAACTATGAAGTGGGGACTAATATGCAAGCTTGCCATATATGATTTAACGCGGTATCATTTATTGATTAAAACGGAGCGAGCGAAACGAGGGCGCTAGGAAGAAAAATTCTGAAAGGAGTCGTAGCTTTTGCGAAACACAGAATACGATGTTGGTGTTCCTTATCTATAGTTATCACAGATTTGTAAGGCTTTCGGGCAGTATATACATCAAACACAAAGCCAACTGTGGGTGATTGATAAATGGTATTGGAGGACGTATGCTGTTTGATCTTCGCTTGTGAGATACTGATTTATGCCAGCCAACCTGATGAAAAACCACAAGTCATGTTTTCTGTCATGCAACGCGTGAATATGTTACCGACACTTATTAATACTTATTGATCGAAAAATTTATATAAAGATATTGTCAAAATAGCGATACTACACATGAAAGTTTAGGTCACTGTCAACCTGTAGATATATATAATTTTAAATTAATTAATGTTATGAAATATACATAGAAATTAATAGTAGAATATTGAACTCGTAAAAAATAGGTTTGAATGTGCTAATACTCCTTCACATCCTGGGATATATAGAATGCACCCTGCGAAGCAACATTCGAATTGAAGTCTGAAAGGAGAAATGCATGATTGTTCATGATTATGCACAATATCTGGTTCCACATGCTTTCCTATAATAGCTATTAGAAGGAATGAGAACTACTTTATGCAATAAATACCAACATTTAATAGCGCCACCATTAAATAAAACCAATATTTAAAAATTTTCAGGCATCTGTGGTGCAAACACCAAAGAATGTCCATGCTCGCCAGGCTATAAATGTGTTCTTGACAGCTGCGTAATTGATGTCAAATGTTCGGGTCAAAAATATGGCCCCGGGCCACCGAAGCAATGCGATAATCGTCCAACTGATCCATTGAAGAAACCAAAATCCAAACTGGAGTCCTGGTTTACAAAGGTGCGTTATTGCTGCTATATTTTCAGAATTTGTCGTTACTCATAATATTTTCCGAGCTTATAATACTTCTCGTACTGGTAGAGGAGGTGGTATTACTGTTTTTATGCCCAAGTGTTATCTAGTCTGGATATTCGATACTGTTTCTAATAAATTCTTTGAAGCATTATGGCTAGTTATCCACCTTTCTAACAAGAATCATTTTTTCTTGGTGTTATTTACCACTCGCCCACCCCTAACAAGGTTTATTCCACATCCTCTTTATTATTTCACTTAGCTTCGATTCTTAGAAATTTCTCTACTCATGTGTTTATCTTGGGTGATTTTAATTATAAAGAGCTTAAATGGGATGGTATAACTGGTGATACTTCCGGCCCTGACTATCCTTTTTTCTACCATTTCACTGAGCTTGATCTTGAGCAATCTGTTTCTCATCCCACATATAATGCAGGAGGTATTCTGGATCTTATTTTTGATAATGTGTATGACGTGTATGTTGGCAACAACTTTGTTAATTCCGATTATTTTATGGTGCATGGTAAATTTGGTCCCTTTTGTTCAAATGTTACAAAAAATGTTATAGCTATACAAATTTTAGTCGTATTTAACTATTTTTAATTTCGTAACTTCTTATCGCCTCTAAACTGGCGCAAGTTACTTCATATATACTCTACTGATGCTGAGAAAACTTGGTCTGTTTTAAAAGGAGTAATATTGTATTATATTGAAAATTTTGTACCGTGCTTTACTCGAAAATCGAAAAGACATTTGACTATTTGGTCTACTGCAACTCATAAGGGCTACAAAAACAGCGTCGCCTCCATAAAATATGGGAATCAGACCCTTTAAATATGCACAAATAGACATCTTGGAAAAATGCAACAATTTTGGCTCGTCATTATAAGAGACTTGATTGTCTGAATACTGAAACTAGGATAATAAACTCTGGTAATGATCATAGAGTATGGAGTTTTATTCATAAAAAACTTACAAATCCTAGCAATATTCCTCCTTTGAAAAATTTGTCTAGTCCTGCTCTTAATAACTTGGATAAAGCATATTTGTTTAATGAATATTTTCACTCTATTGTTTACTAATGATAATGGACTGCTTATCTCAGATCTATGTAGCAGTGATAAGCTTATGCCGGATATTTACTTTGATGCGAAATTACTTTTGCAAAGTATCACTAAACTCAAGCCAACCGGTTGTTGTGGTATTGATAATATCCCTCAGTCATTTGTCAGAAACTGCGCTAATGAGCTAATTATTCCTCTTCTGAAATTTGAATGGAATCACAAAAAGCGTTCCAATTTTTAAAAAGGTTGATAAATCTCTCGTTCAAAATTATCGTCCTATCAGTAATCTGCCTGTAATTTCAAAAATATTTGAGCAGGCAATAAATATCCACCTTATAAAATATATTGAAGCTAAAAATCTAATTAGTAATATAAAAGCATGGTTTTATTAAAGGTAAATTTACAATCACTCAACTTCTTGATACTATTAATATCTGGACAAAAACGTTAGACAAAAGAATAACGTTGATTGTATTTATTTGGACCTTGCCCGTGCATTCGATTCAGAGTCGCCCCCAAAATTATTGCTGAAACTCCATGCCTATGGTGTAAAGAGTAAAAATTTTACTATACTTTCTGATTTTCTTACTCTTCATTATCAAGAGGTCTATGTTGATAATGCTTATTCATCAATTTTACCTGTGGCATCAGGTGTTCTTCACGGGAGCTCCTTGGGTCCCACCTTATTTACTATTTTTATTGATGAAATTGATAAGCACCTAAATTATTTAATACCGAGGTTATTTGCTGATGATTCCAAACTATTTTATTCTTTCATGCCTGGTTGCAATTTGCTTAATATTCAGCGTGATCTTTATAATCTTATTGATTGGTTAGATATGATACAATTATCGGTTGCAGTTCAAAAATGCTTTGTTCTGCATATGGGCTATTTTAATACTAAATTTGATTATTGTTTATTAGATAGTTCCGTTGCTGAATGTACTAACATTAGGATCTTGGAGTTATAGTTGATGATAAGTTAAAATTCTCTGATCATATTGAATCAAAATCTAATATTGCATTTGAAAAAATTAATCTAATCTTTTATGTTTTAATACTCAAAATTATCAATTCCTTCTGAAACTTTATAAATCCTTCGTTAGGCCTAGCATTGAATATGCTTCATAGCTATGGAATCCTTTTCTTCGAAAAGATATAATTTTACTTGAAAATGTTCAAAGAAATTTTACTCGTCGAATTCCAGGATTAAGTTGTTTAGATTATCAACAACGTTTGATACATCCAAGGCCTGAAAGCTTAATTCGTAGATGAATTATTAAAGATCTGGTTATGGTTTATAAAATTATAAATAGTCTGGTCAGGCTAAATTTTGTTGATTTCTTTTCTAGATCCCAACTATCCCAGCCTAGAGGTCATAACTTTAAGCTTAAGATCAAGAGATCTCGTTTGGATATTAGAAAAAAATTGCTTTGCCAACAGAGTTTTTCCTTCGTGGAATGCACTCGATTCGGGGATTGTGGATTCAACTAATATCTTTATTTTAAAAAAACGTCTCTATAACTATCTACAAACGTTGGACAGCCAAGGTAGGCTATTAGAAGCCATTACTGGCCCAAGTCTGACCTTGTCTACACTACTAAATTCTTAGTTTTAAATTTATTATCTTTTTCTAATTGCTAATATTTATCACTAATTATGCTAATATTTAATATTTAGATTTAAGTTACGCTGGAATCAAGATTTATATACGTTTAATATAGGATGTTTAAGCAAATTTACAAAACTGTCATGTCTATATTCCAATATCAAAAACATTACAATATTACTTTTACATAATTCATACAGAGGCGCTACATTCCAATTACTGTAAAAATGCAACTTTACTTAATATTAATTGAAAATATCAAACAAAAACTAAAAAATATTTTAAATCCTATCTAAGCTTTGACACAAATAATCGCCACTAGTCATGTCACAGAAACGAACAGCGGAAAACCGTTTGGACCGTCGGCGCCGGATCTTCAGCTTGGACATAGGCAGAAGTAATAAAAAGGCACAATTAGGGACTATATCATTGCTGCAAAATAATATGACAACTTATCTTCTTTATACGTGATTACGGGTTGTTAGCTGTGGATTTAATATAATTATTCCCTAATTGCTCGAATCTAGAGAGCAGAGACTCAACGGCAGTTGGCAAATTTGAACATTTTCGATTTAGAAACGGTATGGAGATAGCTAGATAACTGTGAAAACAATTTTTTATTATTTTAGATTATATTCTTCATGGTATTGACAATGGTTGCGTGTTTATTAATTCTACACCTGGAAAGATACAACTAATTTTAGGAAATCTTTGACGATCTGTTCCCGAAAGCGAATATCGGTTGGGGTCCGACCAACTGTTGGCCGTACAGTTATGAATCTTTCATAATCGCCGCCCGTTATTTTCCTGAATTTGGTACAAGTGCACCAGATAACGGAAAATCTGCTGAAGAGAACTACCGACGCGATCTTTCGACTTTTTTTGCCCATGCGATTCAGGTCGGTGTCATTGCTTGCTCGATTAGTATCATGTGTCCTTTGTTATGCTACATAGTTCCGGCTTAAAGTGTGTACTAACTGATATAAACTATATTTACGAGATTATGTAATGTCAACTAGATTATATAATGCGCGAGGAAACTTAAAATGACCCCGCCAATCATCCTACTTTGTAATGACCGATATCGAATCGCAAACCGTTATTACTGAAAAAAGGATTTATTTTATTTGTTTTTCACAAACCGAAAATTGGCAAAATCAAATCCAAGTGCCAGAAATATGTTTGAATAGAATTTCGGCATTTTAAATATGCAGAAATTCGATTTCCTAACGCCTAATTATTTAAATTTGGACCGTTCAGTGCTCATGAACAAATTTAATAAAAAAGTGATGCACAAGCAAATCGTTCCTGTTAAGCTCTTGGTCATCGCAAACAAAACCCGTTTAACTCAAATTCGACTCATTTTCGTTCTCAAAAATTTGGGCAATTTTACTAGAATTTTCGCGAACACAAAATAGCTTGATTTTGATCGCGAACAATGTGTTCGCGAACAGTTTTACACCGAATTTTATTTGACCAAAAATGTTCCGTAACAATTTTTATGCAAAATTACAAAATAGAATGGTTGGAGGGATCACCTGAAGTTTACTCACACAGTATTCCTGAACACCAAATTTATTCCGCGAAAACACTTCCTTCCTAGAAAATCTGTGTACCAACTGTTTGGTAATACAGTAAAAAGCTATGGGAAATTAGCAGATGGGAATAATTTTCTCAGTAATTTAGGAATTATACCTATGTTTGCTAATCCTAAATTTGGAAAAATTTGTTCCATCAGATTTCCAGACTTGAGTACCAAAAATTTAGCACTTAAATCTCATATATTTGAAAATAAAATTTATTTGTATATTTTTGCAGCGAGTAAGTTTGGGAAATATTTCCTAAATTATATATAAGAAATATTTCCCAAATATTTGGACAAAAGTATTCGCTTAAATTTAAGAAAAGTTCCGTATTTAAACTTCTTAATCTTTTGCAACATTTTCAGAAACTAAGTTCAAAAATTGACAGCTGCGGTCGCAAATATTTGGTACTCAGTGCAGTATAAAATTGTTCATGTAGCCTATTGATATGGTTTTAGCAAAGACGGCAGTAATCAAAGCTGTTTTTAATCGATACAAACAGGTTTATTACTGTGTATATCTCAACTTTATATAAAGATGTTAAAGCAATTTTAGTCTGCGCTGCCGTAATAATTAAGCTATGGTATTTTAGGAAACCGGCGAAAATGACGCTAGCTTATATCATAAGGGCAGCTCGAAGGAAGAAGCTGATGCCTGCTTTTATCGTGGCGGCTTTTTCAACTGGTTCGAAGGTATCCTTACGTTTCTGGCATTAACTCAGGACCATCGGGAAGCCGAAACATCGTTTTCATTCAGTAGAAAAAATAATTACTTTAATTTAGCCAAAGCCTATTATTTTCGTAAAACAACGGAACAAGCCTGGATCAATGCATTTCTCACATAAACCTATTTCCAACTTCCGTTGGCTGTTAGCACACTAAACTCGCTGAAATACATTATTTGTTATGTTGAAGAAACAGATTTATAGAAAGGAAGGATAACCAATAATAGTATTTTGTAGAAAACGTTAAGTCCTCTGGTTGCGCCTTTTACTACTTTTGGCTATGTGGGACACCGACGATCCAAATAAATGTCCACTAGTTTCTAAATGATATTTTATGGTGATTAATATATTGTTGTTTTGTTTGCATATTGCGGTGTCAAGATATAACACTCTGTTTTAGTTTTTTTACATTTTTGTTATATACTTCTAAAAATATTGTCATTATTCAAAGTCCGCTTATCAAGGTAGTTGGGGATTTGCTGATTAGGGATTTAATAGGACAGCTGCATACCTCAAATGACGAAAGGTATTTCCGTTAAATCTAGGGTATTTTCAACTAATAAATTATAAAATGGTGTTTCTACGGAAAGCGTAACTTATATAGAGCCATGGACATATGCGATAGGACAGCTGCATACCTCAAATGACGAAAGGTATTTCCGTTAAATCTAGGATATTTTCAACTAATAAATTATAAAATGTTTCTACGAAAAGCGTAACTTACGTAAAGCCATCTAGGGTATTTTCAACTAATAAATTATAAAATGGTGTTTCTACGGAAAGCGTAACTTATATAGAGCCATGGACATATGCAATAGGACAGCTGCATACCTGAAATGACGAAAGGTATTTCCATTTAAATCTAGGGTATTTGCAACTAATAAATTATAAAATGTTGTTTCTACGAAAAGCGTAGCTTATATAAAGCCATTGACATATGCAATAGGACAGCTGCATACCTCAAACGACGAAAGGTATTTCCGTTAAATCTAGGATATTTTCAACTAATAAATTATAAAATGTTGTTTCTACGAAAAGCGTAGCTTATATAAAGCCATTGACATATGCAATAGGACAGCTGCATACCTCAAATGACGAAAGGTATTTCCATTTAAATCTATGGTATTTTCAACTAATAAATTCTAAAATAGTGTTTCTACGAAAAGCTTAACTTATATAAAGCCATTGATTGATATATGCAAACGATTCTTTTGCGCCCAGCAGATGTAGTATGGCCTAATGTGGCTTCTACACTTAGACGACTGCGAGACGTCCACAGTATTCCGCTGTAGGGCGTACGATACAACGACTATCTTTAAGTAGTAAGCGTCCATATCGGACAAAATAAGAGGAGCAATACTAAGCGTTGTGGGCATTTAAGTACACCGAAATAAAATATCTAGTTTGTATATTATATATTTTAATTATAATTTGAATTTTTCTATGCTAACGTTTTTTCGCGAAAACTGTTGCACTATCCACTACTCTTACTTAAGATTTTGGTCATTGAATCTATATGAACTCGTACTCGAAATATCACGATATATTTCCATATTAATTGTATTATAATCATTCTTCACGTTTGAGCTGTGTCGGTAATAATTAACACAAGATGTGGTATAATGAGCGACGATCGAAAAATATGAGCGATATTTATTTTGAAAGCTCAAATTTTGCGCATGTGATCAAAAGTAAGTAACTTGGAGGTATATATCATAAATCCAAAGCACAATATATTTACTCAATTGCACTGATTAACATTTCATCAACATCATATTATCAACATCACTGATCAACATTATATTTCAGGTGGCCCAGTGTCTAGCTTTTTACCACCTGAAACGCCTGGCTACAGCCCGGAAGACGGTACCAAATGCCAAGCAGCTGGACGCTATTGTGATTCGTCAGTGGCGAGTAACTATTTCTATAATTGCAGTGATGTTAAAGACGGCACTTATTACAAAGGCTGCTATTTTGGCCGCGGAGCAATTCAACTTTCGTACAATTTTAATTATGGATTATTTGACCGGTGGTTGAAAGAAGCCGGTATCAACGTGAGTATATTATACAATGTGCTTTTAAGATGGGGCGCCCTTCTTCTAAAAAAGATGATTGCGCTAAACTTTTTTTGTGCAAAAGTCGACTAAAAGTGGACTTGCAATTGGTTTAAATGAGGATTGCGTTTAAGTAGCATTGCATTGATTATTTAACGAGTTGCAGGATTTGTCCACAGTGATACATTACTAGATGATCCTATTCGCGAGAAATTGGTTTCTATAATTTCTTACATGTAGTTCGAGAGATTTAGGCAGAGCAGGAGTTAAAACTTTAATCACAAATGTAAGGTTTGCGGTTATTAGAAGCGTTGCGATAACGTTGACAATGCTTATTGTATATTAGTCTTTTCAGTAAAAACGGAACTTTTAGAGCATATAAACGGAAGGAAAATATTTGAATGGCAGCGATACAATAAATAGTATGTACCGGATGTAAGTCTATGATTACTTTGCTTCCATTCATGGGAGGCGATTATTGGGTTTGAGGGGGTTGCATTCCCTAAGAAATCAAGATCTGGGGATAAGAACTAAAGAAAAATTATGCTCATCCCCCCTATTATTTTTTAGAGATCGCCGCCTCTGCTTCCATTATAGTAGGATCCAGAGTTCTACAAGATAAACACTAATGGAGGTTTTACTACACAGCGTAAGTAGTTGCACTGCTCGTGCATTTTAAGCGAAGAACAGATTAAACATTAAATACACGCCCAATTTTAAGTAAGGTTTTATTGCGCAGCGTAAGTTATTGCATTGCTCGCGCATTTTGAGCAAATAACGGATTAAACATTCAATACACGCCAAAGTTTAAGTAAGGTTTTACAACACAGCGTAAGTAGTTGCACTGCTCGCGCATTTTGAGCGAAGAACAGATTAGACATTCAATACACCCCCAATTTTAAGTAAGGTTTTATTGCACAGCGTAAGTAGTTGCACTAATCGCGTATTTTGAGTGAAGAATGCATGAAGTGATACCTGGAATTGCACTGAATAGCATACAATCGACGTCCAACGTACCAAAATTACAATAAAAAACAAGATTTTGTAATCGTGTGTTGACGATGAGATTCTGTAATATATTTCAGGCCGACATATTAAACGAACCCAACTTGTTAATGACCAAGATGGACCCACCGATTGCGATAATGGCCTCACTTTGGTTTTACATGACTCCACAACCGCCAAAACCTGCAATGCATGATATTATTATGGGACAGTGGCACGCTGGTGATAAAAACACTGCAGCCGGTTATAATGGACCAATATTTGGTCCGACTAGCCTGATCATTAACAACGAATGTGGAGGTGAAGATCCAACAGATCCGGGTGGCCCAGGTGAAAGCCGACGCATCAAGGTATGGCTATAGACTTTAAGTTTATTGGTGTGCCAAATTCCACTATAGTACAGTCGGAGTATATTTCAGTTTCTTTAACATTTGTGTTTTAATACAAATGTAGTTTCTTAGTATGATGTTTTATGATAAAGCAATACAATTTTCAATCTCAATAGCTTTGTGTGTTCTATTTCTACGGGATCCTAGATTCACTATGGCTACTAGTAACTTTGTACATATTTGTGAAAAATTTAATAAAAAGTAAAACATGTATTAAGGAAAATCCGTTGTGGGATATATTTGCCAAAAGCCAAAAAAACTATATAGTGTGCTAATGTCAGAATCAGTGTTGTTGGTAAATTTTTGTAGTAAAAGAAACAGTGTAACGATGTTTGTTTATCGCTCAATCCTGGGTGAGATATGAAAAGCTAGCGTTATTTAAACGTGCAGCCTTAAAAGTTTTATAATTAAATCCTACAGTATTTTGTACTTCTCGCCTCTGCAATGTGGACAGTAGTGTGGTAATACTTTTTAAAATTGTGCAGCTTAATGGTTTAACATCTATGTATTTCATCTAGGTAGCCGTGTATGCAGAAAATTAACCCAAGGAATCGCTTGGGCGGCTATAAAAGTTAGCATTTTTCCAACTATCATTGGGCCTTTAGAGCACTAAAATCGAGAAAGTAAACAAACTTTGTAATTCGCAGGTGTATAGAAAATAGGTATAACCCATTATACTATTTTGTACCAAAGATATATTCACTTGTGCCTTTTACTACTTTTGGCTATGTCCAAGCTGAAGTTTGTGCCGCCAATTTCTGCTCGCTTCTGCGTTACAATCTTTAACGACTAGCAGTAAGGAACTTTATTACATAGCTAATGTAAATGGAATTTCACCTAAATTCCCAATTTCCACGCATTTGTGAATGTTGCCGGGCGATTAAACTACCAACCTGTGGTGCACTACGTCGCACAAAAGTGGAATGGTGGTGGGCGAAGTTAAAAGTGGTGTCGGGAGCGCTACAAAAGTTTCTGCAGGAAATTGTGTTAACTGCCTCGCTTGCTTGATCAGTTGCAGAGGTGTGTTGATCGGTCGCACCCCCAACAACTCCTTGCTGCAGTTCTATGCCTACACTAGAGTCTGACTGGCTTTTAATGAGACGTGCACCAGGAAATAATTTCCAACCATTCAACCTAGAAACGCCTAGATCGTATCTTACTCAACTATATCTGATATGGATTGGGATTTGAGAAACGTTGAGGGCAAATGTTGGCGGCATTTGCTGAAACAAATTTGGCTGATTCGTGTCAACCTAGAATATCAATTCGGAACTGCTCGCGAACAAATTTAAAGAAATTATTATATAATAAACAAATCAGTATTCGGCCCTACTGCTTTAGCTCTTAGCGTTTTTTAACTAAACCTCCTCATGTATTTACTCAAATTCGAGAAATTTTAATTCGAAAAAAATAATAAATAATTTCCCCTTGCGATGGCAAAATGGCTTGATTTTAATTTGATTTAAATTTTAATATGATTTCAATGTAGTTTCGATTTAAATTGAAATTTCGAACAATGCGGATCACGCCAAACTTTCATTCACCAAAAACAGTCCCGTAACAAGTTTTATGCGAAATAAAAAATAGGAAGTACAATTAAAGGTGAAGGTTATGTGTAGGTATTCGGTTGTAAAAGTTTCAAATGGATGTTTATAGTTCTCGTTTTGTTTAAGTTTCAAATATAAATGAAATGATGGACAATGATGACCATACATTACATCAGCGGTAACAGCATACCAATACTTTGACGATGAAATTCGAAATTTAAATCTCAATTTATTTTCAGGCATTTAAATGGTTCACGTCATACTTCGGAATTCCGTTAAGCGATCCTGAATTCACGTTGTCTTGCAAGGGAATGCCTCAAAGATTGGCTCAAATTAAGCACAACCTCAGCTATAATCCAGATTGGTCAACCACGTGGAAAAAAGAGCCATGTCAGTGTGCACCGGCTGGTTATGGTGGTGAGCATATAAATTGACCGACATGTAGTCGACGTAGGTAATGTGGTTTCCAAGAGGCTAAAAAGTTTACAACTGTGAGCCGGTATCTGTGGCAAACGTTGCTTGCTAGCGGCAAATATTTTTGTCAACTTGTTGGGTTTCGCTTTAATTGATCTTGCTATAAATGTTTAAAACGTACCTTGGCGCTGTTCGGATATATAAGGTTGATTAGCACTGTCACTTTAGTTTTAAATGATTAGCTGTTGTATGTACGAATCACAATACATACACTATAAAAATTTGTTAGTGTTTCTACATCGCTTTTGTGAGCAACAAACGGTCTAGTTAACATTGTGGAATCGTCTAGAAACTTGGTTCTGCACCACACTTACCAAAAAAGTCACCATTAGCAACTCAAGGAAAATCTGGAGACACTGAGCCCAAGAAGTTTTTAGCATTGGTTTCAGGCGGGTTTTGTATATTACTGGCATAGAATAACCCGGAAACCTAAGTGGACTGCTGTCTTCTCCCAACTGATCGCATTCAGGTGTTCCGATTTCTGACAATATTAACTGTAATATCCGCAAGCTATAGAGCTTCAACAAAAACGTCGATTCTCCTAGACGATTATTCTTAGTACAGCGACCTTTTGTTGAAGGAGAGGTGTTATGCTGATGGCTGTTAAAATAATTATTTGATGACGATTATAAAACATAATAAACCAATTAGCGCCTTCTGGCTTGATGACTATGTTGTAGTAATCATGGGCGCCAATATTTGGAGGTTGAACGGGACAGTAACCGACCTAACCTTTATACAGGTATGTATATACGGATTTTACCACTAGTTTTGTGCACATACACTCAGATCGCATTGACAAATATCTGTATCAGTAGCACTGTAAAATATTGGTACTGCATTTTTAGTGTCGGTCGGGACTTAACTGTAGCAAGCCGATATAAATATTACATGTTTCGTTAAATTTTGCATATAATTTGCTTGATAAACATGGTAACCTGGACTTCGTAAGACAACCTGTATTACTCTCAGCAGACATACTTTCGGTGGACACGCCCCATCTATTATTTGCGGGCTTGGTTAGCCGACTCAAAATTTTTGCCTATCTTGACAGTTGTAAAGATCAAAATTTTTATGCATTTCAGGTCCTATCGCGTACTACCAACCAGACTTCTACCCTGACGAATGGGTTGCAAAGAATGTGGAGATGAAAAAATGGTGTGAAGATGTGCTTTATGCGGCACCACAAGTTATGGGCTTATCGCCTTCATCAGAATGCCTTAAGTTTCCACGTAAAGGAGGAGTAATTCCCGATGACAAGACAACACTGATACCGGATGGTACTACCACAAAACCAACCAGAAAGACTACCAAAGCTGTAACTAAGAATAACACTGGAGGCAAAGGTAAGTACGATAGGATTATCACACAGATAACATTGCTAATAAAAACGACCAAAACGCATTCTTATTAACCCTTTGGTTCTACAATTGACACATTTGTCGTAGTGCACAGTTTGGTGGCAAGTTAATTGTTATGTTTGTCATTCACCGTGCGTTTGAGCGACCGTTATTCCTTCGGCTTGCGACGGTACTTAAGGAGCCGAGCAACTGCTGCTAGAAAGCATGATTACTATAATGTGTGAGAATGGCATCCGAGCGAACCAGGTTCAATATGCGGCTGGAACAAGTTTTTTCAAGATTATGCAAAATACGTTTTAGTCTAAGAACGAAAGGGTAGAGCACAAATTCAAAATCCGTCTAGTCAATAGGCACATTCGTGAATCGTGAAAAAAACGTGCGATATTGAAAAAAATATTTTTATATTTCAAAATAGGTTTCGCAAACAAAGCTGTTACTTATGCATGAGTAAATTTAAGCTGCGTCACCTACCGCTCTCTTTTTGACACTATATTTGTACAAAACACCGTTAGAGAACAAAACAGTATTGCAAAATCCTATTCCAAACTCAGAAATTTCTGTTCGCGATCTCAGAGCGACTGATACAAAACGGGGTGATTTCTGATCGTTAACTCAATTAGTCTATTTGCTGTTTGGCTACGATTTCGTTTTACAACGCACAACGTGGCAACTTGTATTTCGCAATTTTTCGTTTACGCTAACACGTTACGTTATATTAATGATAATACTTGTCGTTCGCTGTATTGTGTTGCTTTATAAACACCAAACGGAAGTATTTTTGTTCGATAACAAAATGAAATGTTTTCGGTTCAAATGTCAAACGGTCACTATATCTGTTACTTAATGTTTTAGAACTAATCGTTAATAGGTCAATATATTATTTCTTGACGCGTCAAACGCGTTGCCCAAAATGCCAATGTTAAGTTCTCTTATGTTTTTACTTATGCACCTTAAGTTTAGTGATGCATTAGCATGCTAAGAAATCGGTATCTTTTCAGACTGCAAAGAAGACGGCACATTTCCAGGTAAAACGGATTGCGCCAACTTTTACGTTTGTTTCCGCGGATCGCGATTCGACAAAACCTGTCCAGAGGGCCTTCATTTCAACGCCGGTCTTAGCGTCTGTGACTGGCCTAAAAATGCTCATTGCAAGTTGACAAAACCCGACTCAAACGACAATTTTTAGAAATGTTGCATCATTTTAGGCTGTAATGTGTTGTCGATCATTTTTAAGGCATTAAATACGTTGTATAATGTTGAACATTTTTCGCTGACGCACCCAGGATTTAGACATTTGGAGATGTGACCAAACAGCATTTATTATGTTGCGTGTTTTGGCAGCACAAAGCGCAACTGAGATGGCCGTGTATCTGATCTACTATGCTGGAAAATTTCTCCATAAAGAAAAAGTTCAAAACAGCGCCCTTTAAGCCCAAAATATAAATGATATTTCAGAGTGCTGTGATCCATGGCGGGGTAGACTACATATGGGGTGCATCAGTGCCGTTATTTATTCATGACATTTACGAATTTTCAATAAATGTGAACATGATGATGATGGTAGTGCATTACTAATTGCTACGCACACATGTCTGTTATAATATTCATACCGTGAAATATAAAGTACTAAAATCATGTTCAACGCTAATGCTTCGATCCAAAAGCTTAGATAAACAACAATAAAAATTATGATAGCAGAAAACCCTTTAACAAATTCCGTGTTTCATGGCCCATCCATTGCTAGTACTACCTATGGACAAACTAACGCAAAGAAAACATGCTGTTCTTAAACATATTCATGTAAAAACAAAGATAAATTTCGAGCATCCACTGGAATTCCTCAGAAGTCACGTTCTCACGTTCCAGGTTATCTTTAGGAAGTCTTAGTTTCAAAAATTCTTTTTACGGGCCATTTGTCGTTGTATAGCTAAATCGTTGAGTAAAAAATTCAAAGTCATATAAATAAGATACTTCTTCAAATGACTTTATACAAGTATTTTACGGTGCAGTTTTGTTGCCGATGGTTTAGTAATTTACAACTTTGTGTTTAATACTGGGCGATAATTGACACGTTTTAGTAAAAAGTGCTTCGTTAAAACTTTGCAAACATGGCAGTAAATGGTTAACTATTTTTTAGGTACTGAATTTATTAACTCGAATTCTAAGTACCGGTGAACAAGTATACCGGACATGACGAGGTCTCCAACTGGAAACGCTTAGATGAAAATTGCATGCATTTGCCAGTAAGCTACTGCTCGGTTGCTTAAAGCTTCTCGCAAAGCGCGTGAATAACACCACGCATATAGTACAGCGCTTCAGAAAATACCCATTTTACCCACATCCCCGACAAAATTTTTTTTCGATTTTTTGAGGTCCCAGTGGTCCCCTTTGGGAACCCAAAAAATTTTTTCTTCGGAATATGATCATGTTGTGCACCGTTCGACTCGGCTTGATGAGGCAAATCGACTGGTGTGTTATTTATTGAAATCTACACCACTGTTAGAAAGTTATGAGGGTCCAAGTAACCATGATGGGCCGTCCGTTATAACGTTAGAAAAAGAACAGCTTAGAGCGGGGGGTTCGGGGAGCGGTAGCCCCCCGAGTTAGGCTTAGTGTATGTCTCATATAAAAACCTTAGCTTAGGCTGAGACTAAGGTTTAGGCTTAGTATACCCAGGACGGTGTGGCCTGCATTTTATTTCTGCTGCTCAGGATTACTTGGGCCCTCATAACTTTCTAACGGTGGGGCAGATTTCAATAAATAACACACAGGTTTATCTTTCTCATCAGACCGAATCGAACGGTTCCCAACATGACCATATTCCGAAGAAAAAATTTTTGGGTTCCGAGGGGGACCATTGGGACCTCAAAAAATCGGAAAAAGTTTTTGTCAGGGATGTGAGTACAATAGGTATTTTCTGAATCAGCTCATCGAGCTAAATCGATAGGTACCAAAATTTTATCTGTACCTTCAAAATTGACGAAATTTCCGCTGGGGGGTAACCGAAAAGACCCGAAATTTTTAACCAACACGGTGTTTGTGGTGTTCTGCTATCATAATTTTTATTGTTGTGTAAGCTTTTGGATCGAAGCATTAGCGTTGAACATGATTTTAGTACTTTATATTCACGGTATGAATATTATAACAGACATGTGTGCGTAGCAATTAGTAATGCACTACCATCATCGTCATGTTCACATTTATTGAAAATTCATAAATGTCATGAATAAATAACGGCACTGATGCACCCCATATGTAGTCCCGTGGATCACAGCACTCTGAAATATCATTTATATTTTGGGCTTAAAGGGCGCTGTTTCAAACTTTTCTTTTATGGAGAAATTTCCAGCATAGTAGATCAAATTGTGCGCGCCGTCTCCAGTTGCGCTTTGCTGCTGCCAACCGCAACATCAGTAATAAATGCTGTTTGGTCACATCTCCAAATGTGAATCCTGGGTGGGGTGGCGAAAAATGTTCAACATTATTGCCGGAGCTAACGTATTTAATGCCTTAAACACAAATTCGACAACACATTACAGCCTAAAATGATGCAACATTTCCAAAAATTCTCGAATGAGTCGGGTTTTGTCAACTTGCCGATGAGGCATTTTTAGGCAGGTCGCGGCAAGACGCTGAGCCCGGGCGTTGAAATGAAGGCCCTCTGGACATTTTTTATCGAATCGCGATACACGAAAAGCGAAGGGTTGGAGAAGTTCCCGCGCCGACTCCGTTTTCCCTGGAAATGTTTGCCGTCTTCTTTTGCAGTCTGAAAAAGCTGCCCCGATTTCTTAGCATGCTAATGCATCACTAAACTTAAGGTGCATAAGTAAAAACGTAAGAGAACTTAACATTGGCATTTTGGGCGGCACATTTTTTGACGCGTCAAGAAAATAATATATTGACCTATTAACGATTTCAGTTCTAAAACATTAGGTAACAGATATAGTGACCGTTTGACATTTGGAACCGAAAACATTTCATTTTTGTTATCAAACAAAAATACTTCCGTTTGGTGTTTATAAAGCAACACAATACAGCGAACAACAAGTATTATCATTAATATAACGTAACGTGTTAGCATCAGAACGAAAAATTGCGAAATCCCCGAGTTGCCACGTTGTGCGTTGTAAAAAACGAAATCGTAGCCAAACAGCAAATAGACTAATTGAGTTAACGATAGGAAATCACCCCGTTTTGTACTATAAGTCGCTCTAAAATCAGCAAAAAAAAAAAACTAATTTGGAATAGGATTTTGCAATACTGTTTTGTTCTCTAACTGTGTTTTGTACAAATATAATATTCAAAAAAAGACGATTAGTGACGCAGCTTAACGCTACACATACATAAGTAACAGCTTTGTTTGCGAAACCTATTTTGAAATATAAAAATATATTTTTCAATATAGCGTTTTTTTAGCGATTCACGAATGTGCATCTTGACTAGACGGATTTTGAATTTGCTCTGCTCTACCCTTTAGTTTTTTCACACTTGAACCTCTTTTTGCATAATCTTGAAAAAACTTGTTAGCCGCCATGTCTGAACCTCGTTCGCTCAAATTCCATTCTCACACATTATCGTAATAATCATGCTTTCTCGCGGCGGTTGCTCGGCTCCTTAAGTACCGTCGCAACCCGAAGGAATGACAGTCGGCTAAAACCCGCGGTGAATGAGACAAACATAACAATTAACTTGCCACCAAACTGTGCACTACAACAAATGTGTCAATTGTAGAACCGAAGGGTTAATAAGAATAGTTTTTTTGGTCGTTTTTATTCGCGATGTTATATATATATAATAATCCTATCCAACCTTTACCCTTGCTGCCATATGTATTATTCTTAGTTACAGCTTTGGTAGTCTTTCTGGTTAGTTTTGTGGTAGTACCATCCAGTATTAGTGTTGCTATTATCATCTCCGATTGGTGCTCCTTTACGTGGAAACTTAAGGCATTCTGATCCCGGCGATCACACCAGGTAACTTGTGGTGCCGCATGAAGCGCGCATCTTGGCGCACCTTTGTTCATCTCCACATTTTTAGCGACCCATTCTTTGCGGTAGAAGTCTGGTTGGTAGTACGCGATACAAACCTGAAAATCATAAAAATTTTGATCTTTACAACTGTCAAGATAGGCAAAAATTTTGAGTCGGCTAACCCGAGGCCGCGAATAAAAGATGGGGCGTGTCCACCGAAATTATGTCTGCTGAGAGTAATACAGGTTGTCTTACAAAGTCCCAGGTTCCCGTGTTTATCAAGCAAAATATATATCAAAAATTTAACGAAACATGTAATATTTATATCGGCTTGCTACAGTTAAGTTGCCAACTATCACTAAAAATGCGGTCCCAATATTTTACAGTGCTACTGATACAGATATTTGTCAATGCGATCTGAGTGTATGTGCACAAAACTAGGTGGTAAATACCGTATATACATACCTGTATAAAGGTTAGGTCGGTTACTGTCCCGTTCAACCTCCCAATGCTGGCGCCCATGATTACTACAACATAGTCATCAAGCCAGAAGGCGCTAATTGGTTTTCTATGTTTTATAATCGTCATCAAATAATTATTTTAACAGCCATCAGCATAACACCTCCCCTTCAACAAAAGGTCGCTGTACTAAGAATAATCGTCTAGGAGAATCGACGTTTTTGTTGAAGCTCTATAGCTTGCGGATATTACAGTTAATATTGTCAGAAATCGGAACACCTGAATGCGATCAGTTCGAAGAAGACAGCAGTCCACTTAGGTTTCCGGGTTATTCTATGCCAGTAATATACAAAACCCGCCTGAAACCAATGCTAAAAACTTCTTGGGCTCAGTGTCTCCAGATTTTCCTTGAGTTGCTAATGGTGACTTTTTTGGTAAGTGTGGTGCAGAACCAAGCTTCTAGACGATTCCACAATGTTAACTAGACCGTTTGTTGCTCACAAAAGCGATGTAGAAACACTAACAAATTTTTATAGTGTATGTATTGTGATTCGTACATACACACAGCTAATCATTTAAAACTAAAGTGACAGTGCTAATCAACCTTATATATCCGAACAGCGCCAAGGTACGTTTTAAACATTTATAGCAAGATCAATTAAAGCGAAACCCAACAAGTTGACAAAAATATTTGCCGCTAGCAAGCAACGTTTGCCACAGATACCGGCTCACAGTTGTAAACTTTTTAGCCTCTTGGAAACCACATTACCTACGTCGACTACATGTCGGTCAATTTATATGCTCACCACCATAACCAGCCGGTGCAGCACTGACATGGCTCTTTTTTCCACGTGGTTGACCAATCTGGATTATAGCCTGAGGTTGTGCTTAATTTGAGCCAATCTTTGAGGCATTCCCTTGCAAGACAACGTGAATTCAGGATCGCTTAACGGAATTCCGAAGTATGACGTGAACCATTTAAATGCCTGAAAATAAATTGAGATTTAAATTTCGAATTTCATCGTCAAAGTATTGGTATGCTGTTACCGCTGATGTAATGTATGGTCATCATTGTCCATCATTTCATTTATATTTGAAACTTAAACAAAACGAGAACTATAAACATCCATTTGAAACTTTTACAACCGAATACCTACACATAACCTTCACCTATAATTGTACTTTCCTATTTTTTATTTCGCATAAAACTTGTTACGGGACTGTTTTTGGTGAATGAAAGTTTGGCGTGATCCGCATTGTTCGAAATTTCAATTTAAATCGAAACTACATTGAAATCATATTAAAATTTAAATCAAATTAAAATCAAGCCATTTTGCCATCGCAAGGGGAAATTATTTATTATTTTTTTCGAATTAAAATTTCTCGAATTTGAGTAAATACATGAGGAGGTTTAGTTAAAAAACGCTAAGAGCTAAAGCAGTAGGGCCGAATACTGATTTGTTTATTATATAATAATTTCTTTAAATTTGTTCGCGAGCAGTTCCGAATTGATATTCTAGGTTGACACGAATCAGCCAAATTTGTTTCAGCGAAATGCCGCCAACATTTGCCCTCAACGTTTCTCAAATCCCAATCCATCTCAGATATAGTTGAGTAAGATACGATCTAGGCGTTTCTAGGTTGAATGGTTGGAAATTATTTCCAGGTGCACGTCTCATTAAAAGCCAGTCAGACTCTCGTGTACGGCATAGAACTGCAGCAAGGAGTTGTTGGGGGTGCGACCGATCAACACACCTCTGCAACTGATCGAGCAAGCGAGGCAGTTAACACAATTTCCTGCAGAAACTTTTGTAGCGCCCCCGACACCACTTTTAACTTCGCCCACCACCATTCCACTTTTGTGCGACGTCAGTGCACCACAGGTTGGTAGTTTAATCGCCCCGGCAACATTCACAAATGCGTGGAAATTGGGAATTTAGGTGAAATTCCATTTACATTAGCTATGTAATAAAGTTCCTTACTGCTCAGTCGTTAAAGATTGTAACGCAGAAGCGAGCAGAAATTGGCGGCACAAACTTCAGCTTGGACATAGCCAAAAGTAGTAAAAGGCACAAGTGAATATATCTTTGGTCCAAAAATAGTATAATGGGTTATACCTATTTTCTATACACCTGCGAATTACAAAGTTTGTTTACTTTCTCGAGATTTAGTGCTCTAAAGGCCCAAAGCGATA
>JASANE010010718.1:0-19722 GCA_030248225.1 Trileptium ribeirensis
CGGTCGAGTTCTAGTCCGTACGGTGTCCTCCATTGGTCCATCAGTCGCGCCGAAAAAGTCGCTTGTCTCCAAGTCTCCGTTGTGATTAACGTTAGAGTCCATTTATGTATGACTAGGCTCTCTATTTCGGTAGACAAATGTGTACACTGGTTGATCAGGAGTCTAGCGTCTAACTAATCAGCCATCAGGTGTCAAATACGTGCGTTAAATCCGGTGCGGACACACAAAAATGTATTAGGACGAGGACAAATGATCACGTTAGCGTTGAACCAAACTACCTTAACCCACGAGACTAAACAGTCCAAGAATAGCTCACTTAATACTCCAGTTATCAATTAAGAAACGCAACGGTCCCGGTTAGCACTATCGCACAACGAATTCCTTTAAGCAAAATAACGAGTCCAGTAACGTCCACAGCGCAAAAACTATATATACCAACCGCGGCGGATAAAACACAGGAACCACGGACCTAACAAATATAAGCAAATACAGTAGCAAACACGGTACTATTGCACAAAAGTAAGTGTTAAATCAAAGAAACAAAAAGAAAGATCAAAGTTATATTTTCAGTGTCCCAAGAACAGTCGATGAAGTATTCTTCGAGCGTGTCACCGTCAGCAGGAAATCCGCCGATACGATAACCCAGCGTCCGTTTCCAAAAAAGATCGTAACGCAATAACCCGCAAACTTCCGACGAGTGTCCACGATAGGCACCGTCGTGAAGGATCGTACCGATAGAATACGCCGACCGTCCAAAAATAGTGTCACAGTATTGGTGTTGATACCGCGTCGAGGCGAGGACAAATGGCGACAATTATTAGTCGAACCGAACCAACAAACTGGCAATCGATTAAGCCGTAGTTCGAATAATGTCGAGGTCATAAGCAGCCGTCGATTCGTATACAATTCGAAAGTCCCTATAGTCCACGGGATGAGCCGCGCGAATTACGGTTCGAAATAAAACTAATAAAATGCCGCGATATCAGTAGTACCCGAATAGTCTCCGCAGCAAATCGCGAGTCACGAATCAATATATATATATATAATTACCAAGATAGTAATAGGCGCTAGTTAATTAGTTAAGTACACTCAAAAATACAGATTAGTTCCTGAAACAGTGCCCATCAGTTTAGTGTACACGGGTGGCGGCGCACGCGGGGAATCGCGGGTTCAGACGTCAATTTCAGCGGCGAGCAATGCGAAAGCCCTAGATCATGCGACACTTAATGACATACAGGTAGGAAGATACATACAAGGGCACAAAATAAACACAATATTCAAGCAATAAAACGTGCATACAAGGACGTATTATGAAGATTACTGCGATTCAGGAATAGATACCACAACGTACTCCAGATGCGAGAGGTCCATCAGGAAGTGGAAGTTGGGCCACTAGAAATCTTCGTTGCAATTCCGTGCGGTACAACGCCACACGGCGTATGAGTCAGGTAAAAATTTAAATCTACTACGTGGGGTTAAACGAGAATTTTACGCGTCACGGCGTATGGTTTGAACAAGAATTTTAAACTCACTACGTGGGGCTGAAATAAAAACGCCTCACGGCGTGGCCCCCATACGTTGTAATAACCGGTGACGCAGCTGCATGGCGCAACTTCCTAACACCATGCCCATACGACCCCGGCTATCGTAACCTCAAGGGTGGTCCGTGAGTACTGAAATTTTTATCCTATTCTTGGTCAGACCCAAGAAGCTACGCAGCTTAGCAGGCCGCATGCGCGCTTCACGGGGTGTGTTCGGACCCCGTCCGAATGGTTGCGCACGTGTCTAGTATCGGGTATGATTTCTGAGGTCCCCAGGGAGGCTAGCACCGACACCTGCTCGCAGGTCATGGAGCCTAGCCGCTATTCCCTATACTAGACTCATCGGAAGTTGTTTGGTTCTATTTTAGTGTAATAAGTGTTAGAATCAAGTATGGAAACGTCCCTAGAAATTTGAAGCTCAAGTTGATTTACCTAGTTAAGATCGCGGTATGCTCCGTGTTAGAGCATTGACCTATGTGGCCCCCACAGGGTTCCGACAGGCCCTGAACTTTAATGTCGGATTATCAATGACGTGGCCTGCTCAGTTCAATAGATTCTATGCGAGCGTACTGATACTATGACCAGGGTAAGTTTTAACTTATCAAAATAGCGAGGGTTCCTAACAAATTTTCAATTTCGGTCATAAACTAATAAAATTTTACTCGCGTTATCTGGTTATTTCAATAGAGCGTAAATAGATCTAACAGAAGGCCCTGCTCGTCAGTGCTTGTGACATTCTCGCCCACAAGCCATGACGGGTAGTGCCTGCTCGTCCGAGCGGACAAACCATAAAGAATGCACAAATCCCTAGCGTCTCGGAATGAAATAAGTCTGAACACAATGTTTAAAATGCAAAGTCTATTGTAGTAATCGAGCCTTATAATGGGACGAGTGAGTTCTGAACGTAACGGGAAGCCTAACAGCAGCCCGCCGTGATCGCTTCAGTTCGATACATTATGGAGCGCAAGACATTAAAAAGGACAATATGGACGGAGCATGCAGATACACGCGCGTGGGCGGACTAGGGGCGGTTGTCCCTGCTTCGACTCAATGTTAGCGAACTAATCAGCTATGTAGTGCACTAAGCAGGGGCCCTAATGTGCTTCGGAAATTCCTCCTTAATGCAGGGTCGCTATCGGGTGACGAATACTCAAGCGGGCGGAGGAGAAACGGTGATCAGAACTGACTACGCGAGCTCGACAGCATTGTTGGAGCGCTACGTAAGGCAACGCCGACTCTAACAGGTGACAAGGAGTGCCTGGAAATTTATCCTCAAGATATACTCACATTTGTGCATATGCCTGAATTCACCCTATAGCGTTTGACATCCTTACCTACCTATGGTACGACTGACCGAACGACGAGGTCCAGACGCAAAAGAAAGGGAAAAATGAAACAGTTCTCTTAATTTAGGCCGACGGAACGCGGTCGGGGTGTTGCGTGGCATGGCGCGTCCTTGTGGGCAACTTACGAAACGGTCATCCAGCCGATTGATTTCTATTCAAACTTGATGTCGGGTTTTAGGTGGTGAGGCGAGTCCTTTAGACGGAATATACCTAGCCCAAGGCTAAATCAGCCTCATTTCCTACCTATTGCGGTCGTTTGTTCTAATCGGGCCATGGGCGATCGGCCCGGGACGCATTTGCGTCTTTGGTTTTCTCTTCGGTTGTTTGTCTTTTGCCTCTCTCTAACGACTATTTTTCCTATTACACTGCAATGTTGCAGTGTCTCAACTGCACTGTAGTGCAGTTGAGTTATCATCAACTTGATAGTCGATGTTCCTATATCTCTGTGGCTGAATGGTTAAGACATATACAACTGCAGCGGACTTAAATTCTCCGTGCAGGATCAATTCACAATACGGGAAAATGCAACTGGCTGACACTGAAACTATAGAAAAAGTGAAACTGGGCATACATAGTACATAGCCTAACGGGCAAACCGAGCTAAAATCAAAGAAAAGCTAAACTATTTTAGACAATGGTCTCGAGGGAAGACCATTGCGTAGTGCAATGGCGAACACCAGTAAATTTAATTGTTTTAGCCACATAGTTATTTGGAGTCAAAACTGATGTATCACCACAAAACGAAGCACCGCGGCACCAAGTCGGTGTCGGCGAAATTTTGCTCGGCTGGGGGTCTTGCTCCTCCAGCTAATTTTGTGATCATAGAGGTTGTAAGGTGGCATCTACCGTTTTTCCGGTCAGTCGTCCTAAAGAGATGGTTGTACTCAAATGAGATACTTACAGAATTGGTTTAAGTGCCCTAAGATCAGAGTCAAACAATTTAAAGCCAAGACGAAGTCCCGAGACAACATTCCGTTTAAGCAGCAAACACCTTAAACTCAAGTGGGCGTGCCTAGAATTTGATCTGTCTTTTGTGATCCCAAATTTTCCTAGCTCACAAGAAGAAAACGAAATTTTCAGGGTTTCCTAAAACCCGACGGAGGCTAATCCTCCATCCCTAATCTGCGTTTCCGTGCAAGCCCAAACACGGCATGGGCGTTGAACAATCCACTAAGCTATAAGTTTGTAAACCATAATAGCAAAACCATTGAATAAGTCCCTATTTTCTGTGGCATGCACGTTCAAGAAATTTTACCGTGGTCGGCTCAGGAAAAGTCGTTGATCCTAACTCGAAAGAAGCAAGTCATGTAAAACCTGGACGAGAAGCATCCATTTTGTTGTGCCTTACCTAAGACCACGGGGAATCAGCAAGACTTCGAATTAGTCAAACGGTCCTCACAGTGCTCTGCACGAATATACCCTAAATCGCCTAACGCCTCCTACGTCGGAAGTCGATTCCGGAGGTTGATTCCAGCAAGGATCGTGTGTAGCTTTTCTGAGGGGACGGGGTGGGTGAAATCTGGACGCGATTGATTCTACTTAGCGGCGAGGAACATGCTACGTTCATGAAATACTTAAGTGAATGGCCTGTTACTCTTCATCCGGCAGGGAAACTAAACCCCTGCATCCACTAAGCCTTCAAGCACTTACGAACGTTGATCCCTGGGGCAGCACCAGCTGAACCCCCTTCGCGAGGCATACACCTACGCGGAAACCTTTCGTCCATCGAATCGATCCGAAGCAAAAGCGAGAAGCGACAGAAAAACAGAGCCATATGAAAACTATGAACAGAAAACAATGCGTCGGAGCCGGTCAGTAAAGTCGACCGAACTCCGCGCTGTTCCAACTGATTCCAAGATTCGACGCGTTGTTCGTAACCTCGAAATTTTTGCCTGTAGTTAAGGATGGCGATTTTGTCGCCGACCATTCGTTGTTGGGCCGGAAACGCCCACTTTTCTTGGGTTTTAGTTCAGTGTCCAAGTGGGACACTTCCGGAAAATCGAATCTTGACGGCTACCGTAAACCATCGATGTCCATAAAGAGAGTCGGCTTCAATTAAATTTGCCGACATCAAGTTTGAATCTTCCGAGTACTCGGAAGTTGACCATCTGTGATTTTTGTCCAAATTTTCCCAAGAAAAGTAAATTTTGAAGTCCCAATTTCCCGTCCTTATCGCCGGGTGTCCAGCGAAATCGGATCCTAAACTCACATCGTTTGAACTGTTTCAGGTCCTAGCTTAACTTAAACTATTGCGAATAATTTCGGGTCACGCAATTTCCTTCTTCAGCCCCAATTAGCGTGACAGTCTGCTCATAATTTGACTACTTGTTCTTCCCAGCCCATCCCGAGTCGGCAAACATCAACTCGGCCTTTGTGATCTTCGACTAGCCGCCCTCCTAATTAAGCTAAATTTCACTTAGCAGATGACCCTCGTACACGAGGACATCCAAAACACGAAAAGAATCGAGCTTCTTTAGAGATTCGCTTGCGAGTGCCTATGTTTCGAAGTCCCGCCGGGGGGTGAACCGGCGACGGGAAATTATCCGTCTCGGGGCCAGAGACGGGGCAAACCTTAACGTACTCCTAACTGCTCAGGGACCCTGCTCTAGGGCCCCTAGGGTCCGCGGGAGGGCCCGAAATCTCGCCCCCGTTCGTCCTATCCTTTCGCCTTTTTGTCCTCGTCCGTAAAACTCTGAAATTTAACGAATTTTAATGTACGATTTCCTTCTTTGTCTTCGTTGTTGTTGTTATGTTTGACGTGTTCTGCGTGTGTGTTTATTCTGAGCGAGCTTTCTGTCGCTCAGGACGCCGACATGTCTAATGTGTAGTGTATGTATTTGTGCATGTGTGTATGTGTGTAGATATATATATGTATATATGTAAGGACATAGAAAAAACGGACGGAGGAGGACATCGTACATTTAAATTCGTTAAATTTCAGAGTTTTACGGACGGACAAAATACGGACGGATAGGACGAACGGGGGCGACTTTAGGGCCCTCCCGCGGACCCTAGGGGCCGTGGAGCAGTGTCCCTGAGCAGTTAGGAGTACGTTAAGGTCTGCCCCGCCGCTGGCCCGAGACGGATAATTTCCCGTCGCCGGTTCCCCCGGCGAGACTTTGAAACATAAGCACTCGCAAGCGAATCTCTAACAAGCTCGATTCATTTCGTTGTTTTTGGATGTCCTCGTGTACGAGGGTCATCTGCTAAGTCGAATCTAGCTTAATTAGGAGGGCGGCAAGTCGAAAACCTCAAAGGCCGAGTTGATGTTTGCCGACTCGGGATGGGCTGGGAAGAACAAATAGTCAAATTATGAGCAGATTGTCACGCTAATTGGGGCTGAAGAAGGAAATTGCGTGACCCGAAATTATTCGCAATAGTTTAAGTTAAGCTGGGACCGGAAACTGTTCAAACATTGTGAGTTTAGGATCCGATTTCACTGGACATCCGGCGATGAGGACGGGAAATTGGGACTTCAAAATTTACGTTTCTTGGGAAAATTGGGACAGAAATCACAGATGGTCAACTTCCGAGTACTCGGAAGATTCAAACTTGATGTCGGCAAATTTAATTGAAGCCGACTCTCTTTAAGGACATTGACGGTTTACGGTACCGTCAAGATTCGATTTTCCGGAAGTGTCCCCAATTGGACACTGAACTAAAACCCAAGAAAAGTGGGCGTTGCCCGACCAACAACGATTGGACGGCGACAAAATCGCCATCCTTAACTACAGGCGAAAATTTCGAGGTTGCGACCAACGAGTCGAATCTTCGAATCAGTTGGACTTCGACAGCGCGGAGTTCGGTCGACTTTACTGACCGGCTCCGACGCATTGTTTTCTGTTCATAATTTTCATATGGCTCTGTTTTTGTGTCGCTTATCGCTTTTGCTTCGGATCGATTCGATGGACGAAAGGTTTCCGCGTAGGTGTATACCTCGCGAAGGGGGTTCAGCTGGTGCTGCCCCAGGGATCAACCTTCGTAAGTACTTGAAGGCTTAGGGGATGCAGGGGTTTAGTTTCCCTGCCGGATGAAGAGTAACAGGCCATTCACTTAAGTATTTCATGAACGTAGCATGTTTCTCGCCCCTAAGTAGAATCAATCGCGTTCGGGTTTCACCCACCCCGTCCCCTCAGAACAGCTACGCACAATCTTAACTGGAATCAACCTCTAGAATCGACTTCCGACGTAGGAGGCGTTAGGCGATTTAGGGTACATTCGTGCAGAGCACTGTGAGGACCGTTTGACTAATTTGAAGTCTTGCTGATTCCCCGTGGTCTTAGGTAAGGCACAACAAATTGGACGCTTCTCGTCCAGGTTTTACATGACTTGCTTCTTTTGAGTTAGGATCAACGAATTTTCCTGAGCCGTCCACGGTAAAATATTTCTTGGTTTTGCATGCCACAGAAAATAGGGACTTATTCTATGGTTTTCCTATTATGGTTTACAAACTTATAGCTTAATTGATCGTTCAATGCTCATGCCGTGTTTGAGCTTGGACAGAATCGCAGATTAGGGACGGAGGACTAGCCTCCGTCGGGTTTTAGGAAACCCTTAAAATTTCGTTTTGCTGTTTGAGTTAGGAAAATTTGGGATCACAAAAGACAGATCAAATTCTAGGTATTACCACTTGAGTCTAAGGTGTTTGCTGTCTAAACGGATTGCTGTCTAGGGATCGTCTCGGTTTTAAATTGTTTGACCTTGACCTTAGGGCATTTAAATCAATTCTGTAAGTATCTCATTCGAGTACGAATTTCTTTGCGACGACTGACCGGATTAACTTTAGACGCACCTCTAGACCCCGGGTTACTCGAAAATAAGCTGGAGGAGCAAGTCCCCCAGCCGAGCAAAATTTCGCCGACATTGGCCTGGGCCGATGGTGCTTCGTTTTGTGGTGATACACCAGTTTTGACTCCAAATAACTATGTGGCTAAAACAATTAAATTTACCGGCGCACTACGCAATGGTCTTCTCTCGAGACCCTTGTCTAAAATAGACAGAACTAAACCTTGCCCCTGCGTCATCGCTAGATACCGCCTTTGCGGGAGAACACACTCTGTGTCCCTGCCTTCAAACAAAATTTTAGGACTTCCGGAAAATAAAGAAAACTTACCTCCTCTCCCGGGCCATTTTGGCCCCCAACCGGGCGAGTGCAAAACCCCTTTTTCTTCTTGGAGCGAGCTTATCGCTGAGTTTAGCTTTTCTTTGATTTTAGCTCGGTTTGCCCGTTAGGCTATGTACTATGTATGCCCAGTTTCACTTTTTCTATAGTTTCAGTGTCAGCCAGTTGCATTTTCACGTATTGTGAATTGATCCTGTACGGAGAATTTAAGTCCACTGCAGTTGCATATGTCTTAACCATTCAGCCACAGAGTTATAGGAACATCGACTATCAAGTCGATGATAACTCAACTGCACTACAGTGCAGTTGAGACACTGCAACATTGCAGTGTAATAGGAAAAATAGTCGTTAGAGAGAGGCAAAATACAAACAACCGAAGAGAAAACCAAAGACGCAAATGCGTCCCGGGCCGATCGCCCATGGTCCGATTAGCGCAAACGACCCCAATAGGTAGGAAATGAGGCTGATTTAGCCTTCGGCTAGGCGTATTCCGTCTAAAGGACTCGCCTCCCCACCTAAAACCCGACATCAAGTTCGAATAGAAATCAATCGGCTGGATGACCGTTTCGTAAGTTGCCCGCAAGGACGCGTCATGCCACGCAACACCCCGACCGCGTTCCGTCGGCCTAAATTAAGAGAACTGTTCCATTTTTCCCTTTCTTTTGCGTCTGGACCTCGTCGTTCGGTCAGTCGTACCATTAGGTAGGTAAGGATGTCAAACCCTATAGGGCGAATTCAGGCATATGCACAAATGTGAGTATATCTTGAGGATAAATTTCCAGGCACTCCTTGTCACCTGTTAGAGTCGGCGTTGCCTTACGTAGCGCTCCAACAATGCTGTCGAGCTCGCGTAGTCAGTTCTGATCACCGTTTCTCCTCCGCCCGCTTGAGTATTCGTCACCCAGAGCGACCCGCATTAAGGAGCAATTTCCGAAGCACATTAGGGCCCCTGCTTAGTGCACTACATAGCTGATTAGTTCGCTAACATTGAGTCGAAGCAGGGACAACCGCCCCTAGTCCGCGCACGCGCTTGTATCTGCATGCTCCGTCCATATTGTCCTTTTTAATGTCTCGCGCTCCATAATGTATCGAACTGAAGCGATCACGGCGGGCTGCTGTTAGGCTTCCCGTTACGTTCAGAACACACTCGTCCCATTATAAGGCTCGATTACTACAATAGACTTTGCATTTTAAACATTGTGTTCAGACTTATTTCATTCCGAGACGCTAGGGATTTGTGCATTCTCTATGGTTTGTCCGCTCGGACGAGCAGGCACTACCCGTCATGGCTTGTGGGCGAGAATGTCACAAGCACTGACGAGCAGGGCCTTCTGTTAGATCTATTTACGCTCTATTGAAATAACCAGATAACGCAAGTAAAATTTTATTAGTTTATGACCGAAATTGAAAATTTGTTAGGAACCATCGCTATTTTGATAAGTTAAAACTTCCCCTTGCCATAGTATCAGTACGCTCGCATAGAATCTATTGAACTGAGCAGGCCACGCCATTGATAATCCGACATTAAACGTTCAGGGCCTGTCGGAACCCTGTGGGGGCCACATAGGTCAATGCTCTAACACGGAGCATACCGCGATCTTAACTAGGTAAATCAACTTGAGCTTCAAATTTCTAGGGACGTTTCCATATTTTATTCTAACACTTATTACCCTAAAATAGAACCAAACAACTTCCGATGAGTCTAAGATAGGGAATAGCGGCTAGGCTCCATGACCTGCGAGCAGGTGTCGGTGCTGGCCTCCCTGGGGGACGTCAGAAACCATACCCGATACTAGACACGCGCGCAACCTTTCGGGCGGGGTCCGAACACACCCCGTGAAGCGCGTCTGCGGCCTGCTAAGCTGCGTAGCTTCTTGGGTCTGACCAAGAATAGGATAAAAATTTCAGTAGTCACGGTCCACCCTTGAGGTTACGATTGCCGGGGTCATATGGGTATGGTGTTAGGAAGTTGCGCCATGCAGCTGCGTCACCGGTTATTACATTTGCGTCAGAGCTGTCGCACCGCAACCAACATTATTACAAAATGAAAAGAATTCCCCTATACTTATATAGCGATATTTCACCAGCAACAAACTGTTGTATGAATACTAGTAGCCTGTAACTTGAGTTGAAACTGAGCGACTGTGGCTACGTTGGGCTTAGTGACTTTGTTTCCAAATAAAATTCCGCCGTCTGAGCACCTTTACACTCCCACGACAGCAGCTATATTATGCAATTACAATACCTTAATAACAAAGTTTCCTTCATTCAGTGACTTTATTTCCAAATTAAATTCCGCCCCCTGAGCACCTTTACACTCCCACGACAGCAGCTATATTATGCAATCACAATACTTTAATAACAAAGCTACCGTCATTCAGTGACTTTATTTCCAAATTAAATTCCGCCCCCCTGAGCACCTTTACACTCCCACGACGGTAGCTATATTATGCAATTACAATACTTTAATAACAAAGCTACCGTCATTCAGTGACTTTATTTCCAAATTAAATTCCGCCCCTGAGCACCTTTACACTCTCACGACAGCAGCTATATTATGCAATTACAATACTTTAATAACAAAGCTACTGTCATTCTAATCACATATCGAAATAGTACAAGTTTTTATTGTCCTCCTCCAATGATCAAAAGGATGAACTCTTTAAAATTTATAAATCGCAAATTTTATGAAAAATTGTAATTTGAAGAATGACGTTCACTCTGCAGGGAACCAATATCCGCTTTATTTGAGACATATCACGGAAATACCATTTATCGCATTCAACAACTCGAATACTTATAGACACATTCTAATGAGTTGAATACATTGGCAAAATTTGACATTTTTAGGGCCAAAATTTACCTGAATTTTTGTTCTGGCACCGTCGCATAGGGTAAAAATGTGCCAAATACGTTGTTAAAACAATTAACTAACATATTTATTTAACCGGTTAAATAACATCATAATTTTATCGCTCAGCCCCAACGAGAAATTTGCCAAAATTTTTCAATTTTAAAGTCTGGGTTTTTTAACTTTGGCCAGAACAAAGAAAGTGGTTGCTCTGGAAAAAATGCATAATAGCATAGCTATAGCATTGAGAGGATTCTAAATAAAATTCATTTTTCGACTCGAGAGTTATGACCTAAAATGTTTGGTGACCGCAAATGGCCAAAATCAAATATATGGTGTATAAAATAGTGACAATTTGGGTAAGAAACCATGGAAGCAGCGCAAAAACAAAGCTAAGTGCACAACTACATTTCGTTAGAAGTTAAATAAAAGTATTTAGGGAAACCCATAAATTTGGTGAAAAGTTATGCAGATTGCCAAAAAAAACAGAATTGTTGTTGCAATTGTGCGTTACTTGATGAAACCCCATTCGTTACACTTTCAATTACCACATCTTGCAAATTTTGCATAAAATTAACTTGTATATATTTATATATAAAAATACATTTAGCTGGCACGGCCAAGTGCTTTTAGCAATACTAATTACAAGTTTGCAGTTTGTATCGTGCCACGATACGGTATCTTTTAACACTTCCTAGTTTTTCATGATTTGTCCCTGTTGAACACAAGTTAGATTTTTAGTCATAATCTTAAATTCTGTTATCTAGTTGGTTAGTTCGTTGGTTACTTTTATAAAAGTTTATTTGGTATAATAAATTTAGCTGGCACGGCCAAGTGCTTTCAGCAATACTAATTACAAGTTTGCAGTTTGTATCGTGCCACGATACGGTATCTTTTAACACTTCCTAGTTTTTCATGATTTGTCCCTGTTGAACACAAGTTGGATTTTTAGTCATAATCTTAAATTCTGTTATCTAGCTGGTTAGTTGGTTGGTTACTTTTATATAAAAGTAACCAACAAACTAACCAACTAGATAACAGAATTTAAGATTTATAATTAAAAATATGTTGAGACGGGACAATCATGAAAAACTACAAAGTGTTAAAGGTGGCACGATACAAACTGCAAACTACAGTATTGCTAAAAGCACTTGGCCGTGCCAGCTAAATGTATTTTTATATATAAATATATACAAGTTAATTTTATGCAAAATTTGCAAGATGTGGTAATTGAAAGTGTAACGAATGGGGTTTCATCAAGTAACGCACAATTGCAACAACAATTCTGTTTTTTTTGGCAATCTGCATAACTTTTCACCAAATTTATGGGTTTCCCTAAATACTTTTATTTAACTTCTAACGAAATGTAGTTGTGCACTTAGCTTTGTTTTTGCGCTGCTTCCATGGTTTCTTACCCAAATTGTCACTATTTTATACACCATATATTTGATTTTGGCCATTTGCGGTCACCAAACATTTTAGGTCATAGTACTCAAGTCGAAAAAATGAATTTTATTCAATCCTCTCAATGCTATAGCTATGCTATTATGCATTTTTTTCCAGAGCAACCACTTTCTTTGTTCTGGCCAAAGTTAAAAAACCCAGACTTTAAAATTGAAAAATTTTGGCAAATTTCTCCTTGGGGCTGAGCGATAAAATTATGATGTTATTTAACCGGTTAAATAAATATGTTAGTTAATTGTTTTAACAACGTATTTGGCACATTTTTACCCTATGCGACGGTGCCAGAACAAAAATTCAGGTAAATTTTGGCCCTAAAAATGTCAAATTTTTGCCAATGTATTCAACTGAGTTCAAATATGTATAAGTATTCGAGTTGTTGAATGCGATAAATGGTATTTCCGTGATGCTCAAATAAGAGCGGATACTGGTTCCCTGCAGAGTGAACGTCATTCTTCAATTTACAATTTTTCATAAAATTTGCGATTTATAAATTTTAAAGAGTTCATCCCTTTTTTGATCATTGGAGGAGGACAATAAAAACTTGTACTATTTCGATATGTGATTAGAATGACAGTAGCTTTGTTATTAAAGTATTGTAATTGCAACGTTTGGATATGTATGGAAGTTATGGATACATCGTTCGATAAACTGCTCAACATGATCTCAGATTTGCATACTAAGCAACGCTTCAAGCATAATGGCATTCCAGAACCTGTCCTTGCTAAAGTGATTTACTCGGTATTGTCATTTTAAGTTTTTATTTATATGTACGTTAACGCTCTGAACTAAAAGTAAATCATTCGTGAACTGTTTGCAAGAAATTCATGAGACATCATGTTAACAAATAGTCTACATTTAGGAGTTAATTCAAGTATGGTTTGCAAACGATTTACTGTATTTCTTGAGTGTGACTGTACATGTTTGTGCTAGCATTATCCAGAAGGGTGTTGTATATAACGTTTTACCTTACTTCAAAATACTGTTAATTATAATAAAAATTTATTCAGCTGTAATGATGAGAAGAATTTAACGCCCGAGTTAATTGTTCATATGAGTGTACAAAGTTTGATAACAATAAGACGGCGCCATGGATCGAAAACCTATACATTGGTTGAACCCTGGCCTTAAGCAAATCACTGAGCTATGTGGGAGCTGTTTCTGGGTTTTGTAAAGAACATGGCAAAGTAAGGGAATAAAAACGCCCGTGCAAACGTATCTTCACGCGACAAACTTAGCACAACGCGCTACAATACGCGCTGATGCCAATATGCAGAGTTGGCCATGAAAGGGTTAAGAAACAAAAATAGTACTGGGATGATAATACAGAATTACACGCCAAACAACTGGCTCCAAATGCAGCGATTTCAATGCTCATGTTATACTTGGACAATACTGAAACATGACCAAATCCCTAAATAATAAAAAATCAATGCCATACTTCACAGCCGTATATACACATGAATAGCATTAGCATAAACAGCATTATTTATTATACTTATTTTGAGCTATAATTATTGAATCCTGAATCTACTGAGTGAAACGAGCGAAGCGAAGAGATTTTACTCATCATAACAATATTGTGCAATTTGAGAGGTGTCCGATATCGGAGTTTTTTAGGGTTACACGACTTATAAACACATAGGTCTACTTTTTGACTAATCGGGTTGATTCGCGCGATATCTAAATTTAAAGCTTGAAATCTCTGTTTGTACTCAAAATAACAGCTATATATAACATTATATATCGATATATTGATATGTCGCTAAGCTTCAAATATCCAACATCTTTCCCCCGGAAAACTGGTCAAACGGAGCAGGTCGCGTCCAAAGGGCCAAAAAATCACGTTATTTAATGTAACTTGACAACCGGTATATATATCTCATTCAAATTGGGCTCATTTTGTAGAGTTAATAAGCCTCTATAAGGCAGTATATAGTGCTTTTTGCTACTCGGTTCTCTTTGGATGTACATAAATCTCGGGCCAATACTGTTTTTAAAATGGACCCTTGAAACCCAAAATACAGCGAAAGTGGTAATATCTCCACAACCTCTCGTACATTTGGACGTTTTTGGTCTAATTTTAGAGCCATTGATTGACTATGTAGCTGTAAATGTGTGCTGCTATTGTCATTATTTAATCTCCAGCGTTGAATCAACGCTGGTTTTTCAATGGACCCATCAAACCCAACACGAAAATGAATTATCTCCGTAACCGTTCGAGTGTCTATGTGTTTTTGGTTTAATTTTTCTAGCAATTTATCCTATTGCTAGCTCCAAGTGGCTTGCTGCTATTGTTATTTATGCTACAGGAAAAACAATGTTTTTTCGAAGGGGAGGGATCCGATAAAATTAAGAACAATTTTGGTCCGGGGGGGGAACGAATTTAGCCAAATCTTACCACCACGGTGGGAGATCCGACAAATGTGGATACCCTGGGATACGCCTTTCAACAGTAGGTCGTTTTATTGTAGGAGTTTGTCTGCCTAAAAAATGCAATACATACTGAAATAAGAGCATCTTTCTTGAACCGTTCGAGAAACATTTTCTGCCATTGCTAGTTATGTTATTAGTTCTATTATTATAGTTATATGTAGGAACGCGAAAAATATATGTTCAATTATTGCCAACCGCTACCTGTTTGTTAATTTTTCGCGACCGTTTCAGTTTTATTTCTATCCGTACCGAAAACTGCTCATCGATAAATGAATGAATGACAGCATGAGGAGTTAATGTAATCTGGTTGGACATTCAGGTCCCTTTCAGCACCCCAATCTGTTTAAAGAATGTAAGATCTTATCCTATTTTAGAAACCTAGATTCTGATTAATCATATTATCTATTAAATCCACGTCAAGTCGACTGATTCTAATAGGCCTATTCCTATCAGCAAAATTAACCCCATTATCAGCCTTACACCCTGGTACATGAGTACGTATCATACTTCCAGAACCTCTTTATTGCTATAGCAAAAAGTCCATTTCCATTGTTTTGTATACTCCCCAACACATTCTGATTATTCTTTAAACAATCTTTTTTATTCTGTTACTTTCCGGAACCGAATCAAAAATATTTTAAAAGAATAATAATGTTATTCAGATCAAAGATGGAAATGGACTTTTCTTTATAGCAATAATTTCTGGAAGGCAATACGTACTATGTACCAGTGTAAGGCTAGAATAATGATTTTGCTGATAGGAATGACCTATAGAATGCATCAAACTAACATAGAACACAATGTAAAATAATATGATTAATAGGAATCTAGTTTTCTAAAAATAGGATAAGATCTTACGTCTTGATAGGGGTGCTGAAAGGGACCTAATGTCCAAACAGGAATTACGATTAACTACAACATACTGTAAATTCATTCATTTATGGCAAAATTGTAGCAGTTTTGGGTACAGTGAGAATAAAACTGAAACAGTACACAAAAAGTTAACGATAAACAGTAAGCAGTTTGGGAAGTGGAAATATTTTTGGCGCAACCCTACATCGTGTGACGCTCCGTAACTGTAGATGGCAGAAAACTTGTCAAACATTCCGAGAAAGAGATGCTATTTTTCAGTATGTATACAGTTTAGGCGGGACCAACAAACTCCCTACGAGATGAACAACCTACCTGCTTGCAAAAAGGCATTATAGGGGGAATCCCCCTCAAATCTCTAAGAGGTCATCACTAATTCTCGTTTTTGGGACTCAAAATTGTTCTTAATTTTATCGGATCCCTCCCCTTCGAAAAAACATTGTTTTTCCTGTGGCGTGAGAATAACAAATAGCCGCGGCCCCACTGGAGGGCGATAGGACAAATTGCTCCAAAATTAAACCGAAAACACGTGGAGCGCTCAAACAGTACGGAGAATAGGGGTCTCTATTTGGTATTATGGGTCCCGGTAAGACGCAATTCAACGCTGGAAATTGAGAACGACAATAGGCAGCGGCCTCGTTGCATGGCGAGATGGCTCTAATAATGAGACCAAAAAACGTCCAAATGTACAAAGGGTGTGGAGATATTACCACTTCCGCTGTATTTTTGGGTTTCAAGGGTCATTTCGGATTATTAGCCGATTTTATGTACATCCCAATTGCACAAAGCACTATACTGCCTTATAGAGGCTTCTAACTCTCCCGGAGCCCAATTTGAATGAGATATATATATACAGATTTTTGTCAAGTTACATTAAATAACGTGATTTTTTGGCCCTTTTTGGGCGCCGACCTTGTCGTTTGACCAGTTTTCCGGGGGAAGGATGTTGGATCAATATATCGATATATAATGTTATATATAGCTGTTATTTTGAGTACAAACAGAGATTTCAAGCTTTAAAATTAGATATCAGCGAATCAACCGATTGCAGTCAAAGTAGACTTATGCGTTTATAAGTCGTGTAAGCAAAAAAACTCCGATATGGCGCCTCTCAAATTGCACAATAATTGTCACGACTGGGCACTTTTCGCTCACTCCAGTGATTCAGGATTCAAATAATTATAGCTCAAAATTGATAAATAATGCTGTTTATGCTAATGTATTCATGTGTATATATACAGCTGTGAGATGGCATTCATTTTATTATTTGCAGGATGCTTCGTGTTCAAGTATAACGTGGGGCGTGGGAAATCGCTGCCATTTGCAGAGCCAGTTGTTTGGCGTGTGATCTCGTCCCCCAGTACTTATTTTTGTTCTTAACCTTTCATGGCAATTTCTACAGTATGACGTGGCGCGTATTGTAGCGCGTTGTGCTAAGTTTGTCGCGTGGAAATACGTTTGCACGGGCGTTTTTAATTCCCTTACTTTGCCATGTTCTTTCAAAACCCGAGAACGGCTCCACATAGCTCAGTGATTTGCTTCAGGCCAAGTTTCCGACCCAAATGTAATAGGTTTTCAATCCCCCATGGCGCGGCTTGAATTGGTGCGAACTTTGTCGACACACACAACGATTAAGCTAGGCGTTAAATTTTCTTCTCATCATTACACTGAAAAGTGCAAATTTTTATTATAGGTTAAGAACAAAGTAAGGTAAGACGTTATCACCCTTCTGGATAATGCTGGCGCGACGTGTACAGTCACACTCCGAGAAATACAGTAAATCGTTTGCGAAGGGATACGCAAAACATTTCCTAAATGTAGCATGTTGTTAAAATGTATAAAATTCTTGCAAAGGTTCACAATGTACTTTAGTTCAGAGCATTTTAACGTACATATAATAAAAACTTAAAAATGACAATTACCCCGAGATAAATCGCTTTTTTAAGGACAGGTTCTCAAAATGCATTATGTTGTTAACGTACTTATATGCAAATCATAATATTTAACAGTTTATCAAACGATGTATCCATAACTTCCATACATATCCAAACGTCGCCCTGCAATTACAATACTTTCATGACACACAAAGCTACTGTCATTACTAATCACATATCAGATAGTACAAGTTTTTCTTATACTCCTCCTCCAATGATCAAAAGGATGAACTTTTTAAAATTTCTAAATCACAAATTTTACTGAAAATATCGTTGAAGAGAGATGACGTTCACTCTCCGGGCAAATTGCGCTTTATTCAACACGGAAATACCATTTATCGCATTCAACAACTCGAATACTTATAGACACATTCTAATGAGTTGAATACATTGGCAAAATTTGACATTTTTAGGGCCAAAAAGTACCTGAATTTTTGTTCTGGCACCGTCGCATCCAACAAAATCTACAGTAGTTATTAAAACATTCATCTTTATTTAACCGGTTAAATAACATGAGTAATTTTATCGCTCAGCCCAAGGAGAAATTTGCCAAAATTTTTCGATTTTTAAAGTCTAGCGATTTTGACTTTCGCCCCAACAAAGAAAGTGGTTGCTCTGGAAAAAATGCATAATAGCCATAGCTAGCATGAAGGATTCTAAATAAATTCACGGTTTTCAACTAAAATTTATCTATATAAGCCTAAAATGTTTGGTGACCGCAAATGGCCAAAATCAAATATATGGTGTATAAAATAGTGACAATTTGGGTAAGAAACCATGGAAGCAGCGCAAAAACAAAGCTAAGTGCACAACTACATTTCGTTAGAAGTTAAATAAAAGTATTTAGGGAAACCCATTAAATTTGGTGAAAAGTTATGCAGGATTGCCAAAAAAAACAGAATTTGTTGTTGCAATTGTGCGTTACTTCAATGAAAACACATTCGTTACACTTTCAATTACCACACATCTTGCAAATTTTGCATAAAATTAACTTGTATATATTTATATATATAAAAATACATTTAGCTGGCACGGCCAAGTGCTTTTAGCAATACTAATTACAAGTTTGCAGTTTGTATCGTGCCACGATACTAGGTATCTTTTAACACTTCCTAGTTTTACCATGATTTGTCCCTGTTGAACACAAGTTAGATTTTTAGTAGTAATAAATCTTACAATTACTGTTACCTAGTGGTGGTTAGTTCGTTGTGTAAAACTAACCAACCAACTAACCAGCTAGATGACAGAATTTAAGATTATGACTAAAAATCCAACTTGTGTTTACCGACCAAACAGGACGAATCATGAAAGACTCTAGGGAAGTGTAAATTCAATGCTGCATCGTGACACGATATCGAGACCCTATTGCCGAACTTTTTTTTTTTTTGTAGTAGTGTATCCTGAAAGCCTACATACATGAGCATCATATACAAATAAACTTTTTATGAAGTTAACCAAACAACATTAACCAACTAGATAAGCAGATTTAAGATTATGACTAAAAATCTAACTTGTGTTCAACAGGGACAAATCATGAAAAACTAGGAAGTGTTAAAAGATACCGTATGGTGGCACAATACAAACTGCAAACTCTAATTTAGCGTTGTTGCTAAAAGCACTTGGCCGTGCAGGCTGATGTTATTTTTATATATAGATGTGTACCGCAGCGTTAATTTTATGCAAAATTTGCAAGATGTGGTAATTGAAAGTGTAACGAATGGGGTTTCATCAAGTAACGCACAATTGCAACAATTATTATTTTTGGCAATCTGCATAACTTTTCGCCAAACTTATCGGGTTACCCTAAATGCTTTTTATCAGTTTTAACGAAATGTAGTTGTGCACTTAGCTTTGTTTTTGCGCTGCTTCCATGGTTTCTTACCCAATCTCTCACTATTTTATACACCATATGTGAATTTGGCCATTTGTGCGGTCACCAAACGTTTCAGGTCGACTCTAGGATGGAAAAATGAATTTTATTTCAAATCCTAAATGCTATAGCTATGCGCATTCCAAGCAACCCACTTTATTTGTTCTGGCCAAAGTTGAAAAAGACCCAGGACTTCAAAATTGAAACGGCAAAATTCTCCTCGGCTCAACACGATGAATTTACTTTATAGATGTTCCTTGACCAGACTAATGTTTTTCATTTCCTGATTGT